>JASDQU010370832.1:71106-81418 GCA_032191745.1 Picea mariana
TATAATCTATTGTTTTGTTATATAGTTGGAGTATGTGTTTGTTTTATTAAACATATATTATATAAACCCATGTCATATTCTATATACATATATGCTATGTTTATAAACCTATATTATAAGTTTGATTTTGTTTTTTTATATATATAATTTATATAAATATTTGTTATGTATTGTATAAATTTTAAAGTTTAAATATTATATAAATTATATTTATATATATAATTCTAAGGAAAATAAAACAAAATAAACATGTATTGAAATTTTATATTAAATCTTTTAAATTCCTCTCCAAGTGTTATTGGACAATTTAATACCAGAATTTCTCTCACAAATAGTTCAAACAATCGGATTGAAGTGTAGAATGCAGCCATCGAATTCTCCTTTGCAAATTAAGCCCATATTTTCAGTGGGACCTTCTAGAGTGACAAGGACCCCTTATTGGCCTGAAAACATGTGCCAAAAGGGAGGCCTAATTGGAGGCCTCCTGGGCCAAATTACGCCAAATGAAGGAAACCCATTTCAGCTATAGGTTTCTAGACTTGTAGAAACTTGTCAAGTTTTGTGTTCAGACCATATTTTTTATTTAATTGCAATAAATATTCCTTGATCATCCCTTCAACGAGCACTTTCCTGCAAACCTTTCTAGGGCCATATCTTACTCATCCGAGGCCTGATTTGCATCAAACAAAAGGTATTGAAAATATGGTGGACAGAGATACAACATGGTATCATAAAAAATCATAACTTTGGTTGTTTGGTAATGGTAAACAACCTTCCAAGGTTCGGGCCTAGGGGGGTCTCTTAACGAAATTAGGCCCGGATTGAAGCCATGCTTCATTATCTCGCATGGATACTTATAGGCAACAAAGGGGGAGTAAATTCAGGTCCGAAAAATGCCTGAACAATAGGAATTTCCTAACATCCAGTGACCAAACCCAAGGCTCCTTTCCCTCCAAAGAAACCCCAAAATTTTCCTTCATGGGCCTTCATCTTGGTGAATCCACCAACCATTGATGGCTTGGGACTCCATGAATTCCACCTTATTTACAGTTGAAAAATAAGGAAGCCATCAAAGTTCCATTGGGATGACACAAATCCCAAGGAAAATGATGAGGTGGAACCTCAATTTTGTCATTTTCCCAGATTATATTTTGTAAAAAGTGGCCAAACAAATGACCAAAATTTGCATATAAATGACCAAATGGCAGTTTTGGTGGCTAATTTCTAGCCTCTTATCATGCGACCAAAAATATGGTCATATTTAGTTTGGTCGTTTATAGCTTGTCTTGTGGTCATTAATTTGGTCATATAGTGACAATTAATGATCAGATATATGAATAAATTAATGAACACAAGACAAGCTATAAATGACCAAACTAAATTTGACCACATTTTTAGTCACGTGATAAGAGACCTAAAATTAGCCACCAATGATTGCCAAATCAAAAGTGGTCATTTATATGCAGATTTTGGTCATTTTTTTGGTCACTTATCTCTCATTTTGTACTAGTGACTTAAATCCATTCTCATTCCTCACGCCTACTCCTAAAGCTTGCTAAATATTTTCTTGTCATAAGTTACATGGATTGATGCCCCATTGTCCACCTACCATCCAAAACTTGACACAATGCTAGAATATAAAAGCAATATCATGGAGAAGATAGCCTCAAATTGGGATGATAACTCATCCACTCCTGCTATAGTACCTACACTCCCTACAACCTATGTTTGTTGCTTGGCCTTACCTTTCTTATTATCTAAAAATTGGTTGCATAACATTCCTTCTCGTGACACCTGCATTTTTTCACATTACTCAAATCCTTATTACCTTAGCTTTATTCTTTAGTTTTACCCTTCTTGTATATTTTCTTGTTCCTTTCCACATCCTCTTGATGAGGGATAGTTCATATACTTCATTTTTTTTGTTGAATATGATTATGACCTTATCTTTTACTCAATAAAGTCACCCCAAAGGTTATCATTAGTAGATAAGTTATCACAATCACAAACACCTTGGAAAAAGGTTTTTGAAGGTGGAGTAAACCTATTCAAGACAATGGGAACCAACTTCTTATCCTATACTTTTATTTATATGGTATCCAACCAATATCTCAACTCTTTGATCATGACCAAGTAGCTCACCATTGTATCTATTTGACTCATGAAAATTGATAGAAGCTAACTTCTTAGAAGCATATTCCTAGAAATACTTTATGTTAGGGACCTAACCTAGCTCACCCCTCAAGTGGGTAGAATAATATATTTCCATGTAATAAAGTTCAATATTAATAAGGCCTAGCAATAAGGAGGAATAAGTCAATTGTAAGAAGACCTAATAGAAGCTTCCACTTCTAGAAGGATCTTCCTCTAGATTGTTCTTTTGGATAGATAGATTTAGTATAAATAAGAGTAGAGGGTATGAGACACAATGGAAGAATTTATAACTCCTTTGCTGGAGGTTTCCCCCTCAAAGAGGAAAGTGAACATTGTTTCCTATCAATAAAGGTATAATTCTGGTGTTGTGGTTTATTATAATTGGTTGTTCCATTGTTATCTCTTCATATTTCCGTATTCTGTTGCTATCTTGGTATTACTCTATGCACTATTTCTCTATTCTAATAATATAATAGATATGGTACCTTACAACTGGTATCAAAGCACTTTCCTCGGCAAAAATTGTGGGTTAATATTTTGTTTTAGGGTGGAGACGTATTCCAGCATCTTAAAACTATAGAGATTTGTCGTTACACACATAAACCTGCAGTCAGAGAGAAATACACACATGAATTACAAGAGGTAATCAAGTGCACATCTATTGGCCACCCTTGTAAACCCTGTTGGTACCCCTTTGAGTGGTAGTGCATCAGACAACACCTATATACGGATCGACCTAGACCTCCTAAAGCCCTCCGTAGATAAACTGATCATTTGCCTGACTCCTATAGTCCCACCGAGAACAACACTCAGGAATATACTCTTTTGTCCCTAGGTAGTCGGGTATTATGGCTAAGGCAATAGTATAGCGTCCTTAGTTGTTTCCATGAGATATTGGGTCAAGTACTACTGTTGGACCCCAGACGTATATCAGAGAGATACAACACAAGAAAACCCTTGTCTATAGAAACCCTTAATACCCTAACCCTTGGGATGGAAACAAAAATCGAACAATCAAGATTTATTGTCGAGAAACTATGCCTTCTGCATTCTCGTTGCAAAATTACTACACATTTATTCCTATTAAGCATTTGGGAATTTCGTCACTGCAGTATTATTCAAGATGGAGTATAACTCTGCAAGAGTAAAAAAAAAGAGAGTATAGTTGTCCCACCGACACACTTATTTGGGACCTAACCCATTGGATTCCCCTTTTCTCCCTGATCGCAGTCATACCTTTCATTTTTAATCCTTTGTTTTTTCTTCAGTGGATCCAAACCCTTCTCAGCGTCCCTAATTTTCCACCTATTCCATTATATTCCCCTTTTCACCCTAATTATCATGGTACCAATCACTTATAATTCCTTTTTTGTGGTCCCACCCACCCATTTTTTCTTACCCGCACTTCCCCTCTCCAAATGGCCACCACTCACAACCAAGACATGAAAGCTTCCATCATTCACGTGACATATGAGATTGCCTCTACCAATTCCCGACTTGCAAAATCAAAGTCCCAAGTAGAGTACAAATTTGACACCATGGAAACTAATTTCAAGAACCAATTTAACACCCTCGAGTCTGTTGTCCACCAATTGTTGAACCGCCCTTAGGGTCCTTTCTCCTCGGACCAACCCGATCATGCTAAATCCAACTCCTTTCAACATGACCCTCGTCTTCCCTGCGTCAAGGTCAATAAATTTGAGGGCTTCAATCCTATGGGTTGGGTCACTCAAATGGAGCATTATTTTTCTCTCCATGGTATTACTAAGGAGTTGGCCAAACTTCGCTATGTTGTCCTATATCTAGATCCAGAACAATGGAAATGGTGACAATGGCGTAAAAATTCACATCAGGGTATATTTCCTGGACCTAGTTTGTTGCAAATCTCTATGACCTCTTTGATACGGATACCCTCTATCTCAGTCGTTTCACCAAGTTGAAACAATTAGACATAGTGGAAGACTTTATAACTTCTTTTGAGAATTTGGTCTTTCGAACCGAGGGTATGTCATATGCTTTCTTCTATGAATGCTTTATTAGTGGCCTAAAGGATGAAATATGACCCCAGGTTCTCATGGCCTTCCCTCAGACTTGGTTGGAAGCTACTAAACGTGCTAAAGTGGCCCAACAATTTTTTTTTCCCAGAACAAAAAACCCTCTTTTGTTCCTCGACCTCGACCCACTAATCCTAACCCCCCTATCACTCCACTCAAGGTCCATAAATTAACTAGGGTTGAAATGGTTGAATTCCTACTGAAGAGCCTTTACTATAATTGTGATGAAAAATATTTTCTGGGACACAAGTGTAAGGAACAAAAACTTTTTATGGCCATTTCTGAAGATGTTCCCGATGAAGATATGGCAGTTCCACTTGTTGAAGATCCCTCCCTTCCCAATGCTACACAAGAGCCCGTTGACCCACTTGAAGTTGAACCACTCATTTCCTTGCATGCCTTGACTGGCTTCTCTGCTGAAAAAAAACCCCAATCTCATTGGCTATATTAAGAATATGAAGGTCATCATCCTTGTTGACAGTGGTAGCACCCACAATTTTATTCATCGATGCATTGCCCATGAAACCAATTGATATATTCGTGCTATCAATATTTTTCAAATCATGATATCCAATGGTGGGTCCATGAAATGTGTTGGACATTGTGAAAATGTACGTATACAAATTAGACATTATCACCTGAAATCTCATATGTTTTCCATTGAAATGGTTGGTTGTGACATTGTGCTAGGTGTTGAATGGTTACACACTTTGGGTCCCATTCTTATGGATTTTAAGGAATTAACCATGAAAAATTAGTAGGAGGGACAAATGTATCACTTCCAAGGTCTCACAGTTGGTTCTTATGAGATCATCAGTTCCCATCGCATGGAAAATCTCCTCAAGAAAGGCCACTCTGGTATTATTTCTCAACTCCATTCTATTCACGTGGCTAAGACACCAAGCTATTCTCTCCAAACACCAAGATGTTTTTTTCACTCAGGGACTTCCTCCTTCTCGTGGTGTTCATTATCATTCCATACCCCTTGTTTATGGAAGTCTTCTTCCCAATGTTCACCCTTATTGTCATCCCTTTTCCCAAAAGAATGAAATTGAGAAAATAGTGTAGGAATTGCTACAAGCGGGTGTTATCTTCCCTAGTACCAACCCTTATTCTTCTCTTGTGGCCATGGTACTTAAGAAATAAGGTACTTGGTGCATGTATCCCGACTTTCATGCCATTAATAAACTTACCATCAAGGACAAGTTTCCCATTCATGTCATTGATTATCTCTTGGATGAGTTGATTCGTGCCCAGTATTTCACTAAACTTGATCTACGTTCTGGCTACCACCAAATACATATGCAAGACATTAATATCCCCAAGACTTCCTTTCAAACTCATGAGGGTCACTATAAGTTCTTGTTCATGCCCTTTGGCCTTTGTAATTCCCCCTCCACCTTCAAAGCCTCACGAATCATTTCTTATTTCCTTTTCTCCGTCATTTTGTATTAGTTTTCTTTGATGATATTCTCATTTATAGTAAAACTTGGCAATCCCATCTCGCCCATGTGGATCAAGTTCTTCATCTACTCTCTCAGCATCAAATTTTTCTCGAACACTCTAAATGTTCCTTTGGTGCCTCGGAAGTCAAGTACTTGGGTCATATTGTTGGCAAGGCTAGTGTTCAGGTAGATCCTAAGAAGATTGAAGAAATGCAAGATTGGGCTCGCCCCAAGACTATCAAAATAATGCATGGTTTTCTCGGTTTAATAGGATATTATCGCAAGATTGTTAATAATTATGGAATGATTGCAACACCTCTCACTACTCTACTTAAAAATAATTCTTTCACTTGGATTCCCACAACTGATTTGGCCTTTCAAGCATTGAATGAGACTATGTGCACTACTCCGGTCTTGTCCCTTTCTGATCTTACAAAGACCTTTGTCCTGGAATGTGATGCCTCTGGGAGAGGAATTGGAGAAGTCATTATGCAAGAGGGAATACCTTTGGCCTTTACTAACAAACAATTGTCAAAAATCCATTTGGTCCAATCAATATATGAAAAGGAATGTTGGCTATCCTGCATGCAATGGATCTTTGGCACCCTTGTCTCTTTAGGAAATGATTCCAAATTAAGAATGATCATCAAAACCTCAAGTATTTTTTGGATAAATGACCTTCCTCTCCAAAGCAACAAAAATGGGTAAGTAAACTCTTTGGATATGATTATGAGATCATTTACAATAAAGGTAAATAAAATGTGGTTGTTGACGCTCTTTCCCAAAAATATCAAGATGAAGGGTCCCTGTTCTCCCTATCCTTCATTGTACTAGATTGTCTCCAAGATGTTTGCCAGGAATGGCTACAAGATCCTAAAAGTTTTCATTTAATCCAACAATTGCAAGCCAATTCTCCAATTTCCCCAGGGTACTCTTGGCACAATGATGAGATTATCTACAAAGGTCATTTATATTTAAGTAAATAGTCACAACTTCAATCCATGGTGATTTATGAGCTTCATGCTACTCCCACAGCTGGGCACTCAGGGTTTACCAAAACCTATGACAAGGTCAAACATTTTTTTGGGGGGGGATGGTATGAAAAAGGATGTTCACACTTTTGTGGCAGAATGTGATGTTTGTCAACGTAACAAGGGAGTAACCATCAAAGCACTTGACACACTCCAACCACCTCTGATTCCACCTATTATTTGGAGGGACATCTCTATGGATTTCATTGTGGGATTACCTAAATCAAGAAACAAGTTAGTCATCATGGTGGTAGTTGATCTTCTTTCCAAGTATGCTCATGTATGTGCTCTTCAACATCCATTTATTGCATCCAATGTGGCTCAACTTTTCATGGATCATATCTGCAAGATTCATGGTATGCCTCATTCTATTATTTCTAATCGATACCCCACTTTCACCAACAATTTTTGGCAAGAAATGTTCAGGCTACAAGGCACCCAATTGAATCTCAACACCTCCTATAATCCTCAGGCTGATGGTCAAACTGAAGTTTTCAACAATTTTTTGGAGACTTATTTGAGGTGTTTTTCCTTTGAAAGGAAAAATTAATGGGCTCAATGGTTACCATTATTTGAATGGTGGTACATCAGTTCTTTCCATACAACTACTCACATGACTCCTTTTGAAGTAGTATATGGAAAAAAATCACCTTTTGTTCCCTCCTACATGCCATGTGTCTCGAAGGTTCAGGTAGTTAACCAAACACTTATAGTTCAAGAAGATATTCTATGTACCCTCAAAGAGAATTTGGTCATGGCTCAGAATCTCTTGAAGAAACAAGCCAATCAAGGTCGCTCAGAATGTCAATTTGTTGAAAGAGACCATGTATCTCTTTGACTGGAACCTTATAAACAAACTTCACTGAAGGCCGGAAATTGTCAGAAATTGGCGCTCAAATTTTCTGGTTCTTATACAGTTCTCAAGTGCGTGTGATAGGTGGCCTATCAGTTAGCTTTGCCTAGTTCTTCTAAGATCCATCCTATTTTTCTTGTCTCCTACTTAAAGAAGGTGATTGGAAATAAGTGCCAAACTCAAACTAGCCTTCCCGAGTTGGATGAAGAATGATCAATTTAGTTGCAACCACAAGCCATTTTGAATTAGGGTGAGAATAATCTTTGTCAGCGCACCATCAAGGAAGTGTTAGTCCAATGGAAAGATACAACTCCCACAAATGCCACCTGGGAGCCAACTACCATTCTGCAACAATTTCCTCATCTCAAGGCTTGTGGACAAGGCTGATTTTAAGGGGGAGGACATGTTAGGGACCTAACATACCTAACCCCTCAAGTTGGTATAATAATATATTTCCATGTAATAAAGGTCAATATTAATAAGGCCTAGCAAGAAGGAGGAATAAGTCAATTGTAAGAAGACCTAATAGAAGCTTCCGCTTCTAGAAGGATCTTCCTCTAGATTGTTTTTTTGGATAGATAGATTTAGCATAAATAAAAGTATAGGATATGAGAAGTTTTGTCTTGGAAAATTATTGTAATAGATATTTTATATTTTGGAGGTTTCCCCCTCGAAGAGGCAAGTGAGCATTGTTTTTTATAAATAAAGGTATAATTTTGGTGTTGTGGTTCCATATAATTTGTTTTTCTTCTATTATCTCTGCATATTTTCCTATTCTGTTTCTATCTCGGTATTATTCTTTGCATTATTTCTCTATTCTGCTAATATAATAGATCCAGTACCTTACACTTTCCCTCTAGCATAATCCCATGAAAGTATCATACATATCCTCACCAGTCTTCTTCTCTACAAAGTGAGTGATCAAACTATCCTTCACCTAATCAAGAATGATTCTATTTTCCTTGGCCTCCTTGTTATAATGCATGACCAATAATTTTTTATCGGTAGGTACCCAAAGCTCAATCTATTCTAATAGTGTTTTCATCTTTTGCTTCCATGGTGTAAAATTAGAAGCATGTTGAAATTGTCAATCTCTTTAACACCAAGAGAAATCATCATTGCAAATCTGAATCAAACTCAAAGAAAAAAACAATGACAAATCAAGTATAAAAACATTTTGGGGTTCAATATCTTCCTCCCAAATCGCACTAGGGTTTCACACCCAATAACCTACAAATGTACAAAAACCTCTCTAATGTATGAGAAAACTAAAATATTGTACTCACTCTTCACCAAAAAATCAATTTTAGTCAAATCATGTTCGATACTATATTTGAATTTCCCATAATGAATTTTAATGCAAATTCAGAAATTCTATCTCAATCTTTGGTTTCCTGAATATATTTTCCATGAAAATTCAACCTTTGGTTGAATATAAAATATAAATTACAAAAATATATATTTCACTTCCATCCAAGTGATTACACAATGCGATCCAAGAATATAAATACCAAACAAATGTACCGATCCATATTATTTTGACCAGGAAATGAGAGCGAAGATATAATAAAAAAATATAACGAGATATTGCAAGAGATCCAATAATGTAACAGATATATATCATATATATAACAATAGGAACAGATATACAATAATACACAATTTCTATTAATGAGTGAAATGTAAAGAACTGTAAAATTACAGAGTGAAAGACTTGCTAGAATGGTGGCAACTTATCTTTGAGAAGAGATGTGACAACTACGCTCATTCAAAAGAAGATTAGTACAATGAGGCTCGAAAGGCATTTTTAACATAAATATAAAAACTCTAAACATCCAAAAACCTAGCCCTTGGAAGATGAAAATCGAAAAGGTTTGCAGCCCCAATGTGGAGATGAAGCACGAAAACTCTGTTGGCAAATCTTTAACAGACAGCGCATGCTTGTATACTTGTCATTGATGGCAAGTACAACAGTGAAGATGGCATGAGTACAGAAAGTATGAAATAGATGGGCATTATGAGAAGACGTTGCAGGAAGGGTTTGTAGGGTTTGGTCATAACGGATTCTATATGTTGTAATGCATCATCCATTCAACTAACGAAAGCTTTCAAAGCTATTACTGTCGTGTCCAGCGCTCATGGTTGCTGGGTGACGGGATTGACCCAATGTTCAATGGTCTCCGATTCAATTGTTAGGAGATCATGCTGGAATTTCAGGCTGGAATGATGTCTCTGGAGGGGACACGAGTTGTTCCAGATACTCAGAAAGGACTTGTTCATGTAGCTAGGGGAGATGAGGGTTTGTTGCACTTTCAATGGCTTAATCGAACAAGTAATGTGGTACAAGTTGATCAAATTGTATTTCCATATGAAGATATATTTGAAAAGGTCCAAGAAACCCCTGAGTGAGTGTACATCTTGAAAGTCAAGGAGGATGATCAAAAATTCTTTTTCTAGATGCAGGTTCCCGATGACTGTCAGATCAAGTGTTGATTAGGAATGTTGATCTAGATTGTTGACTCTATTTCATAGTTTTGCGACTTGTGACTTGGAGAGACAAGAAATATGACCATTGAAATCGCAATATGCGAAATCGTGATTTAATCGCAACCATAGATTCATCGAGATTGTGGACCGTTGATTTAAGATTCATTTCAGAGTTTTGCCTATCGCAACTTGGAGTGACAAGGACCTCCATCGAAGGAATCACGAGATGTGAATTCACGATGAGATCTGGACCGTAGATTCATCGAAATCATGGACCATTTATCTAAG
>JASDQU010370832.1:82315-93120 GCA_032191745.1 Picea mariana
GAACTTTAACTTCATATGAAATGAGAATTAGTAGAGATAAATCCAGTACTAGAGAAGCATCTTTTAAAGCAGACAATAATACTGATTCATAATTAGATGATATTGAGGAAAAATTTGTGAGAAGGTTAAAGAAAGGATCAGGAAAATATCAAGGGAAGTTGCCCTTCAAATGCTTTAACTATGGTAAGATAGGTCATTTTGCATCTAAGTGTCCCCATCAGAAAAAGGATCAGAACTCTGATGATGAACAATAGTACAAATACAAGAAATATAATAAGAAGAAAAGTTTGGTTGCAAATAATGACATTTTCTCAGAAGACACTGATAGTGACTCTTCCTGTGAAGATAAGGCAAATGACTTCATGCTTATGGACAAAGAGGATTATGATAATAAAAGCATAGGTAGTGATGATAATGATGAAGAAACTATTGTTGATATGGAAGGAGAACTGATCAGTGCACTAGAAGAAATTGACAAACTCATAATTAAGAACAGAAAGCAAAAACAATTGTTGATATAGTTCGAGAAAGAAAGTAAAAAAACTGATGAAGACTTTGCTCTGGTGAAAGTGGAATTAGAAGAGGAAAAGAAAATAAAAGACATACTGAAATAATAATTGTCAGAGAAGAAAGTCAGGTGTGAAGCATTAGAAGAAGAGATAGTAAAAACCAGAAAAGAAATGGAGAAGTTTAAAGGATTGTATCACCAAAATCTGCCAAGTATTAAAGCCTCAGAAGGATTAACCTCCATTCTAAATCAACAAATAAATTCAAAATTGAAAGTTGGATTGGGATATGAAGAAGGATCAAGTAGTGATCATCCAAGTAATACAGAATCTATCAAGTTTGTCAAATCCTCAAACATTGACAACAGTCACTCTGCAGAAATAAAGAAGGAAAATCAACCACCAAGAAGGAATGAAAGAAAAATCACTAGAACCGAATTTGTAGACCAGAAAGATTATCGGCATGAAAGAAATTGACCTCCTCAAAGAAGACAATTTTTTTCAAGGTACAAAGATTTTTTCTATGGTTATTTTTTTTTCTGCTCTAATTTTGGTCACAAAGCTATAAATTTTTCTTTAAGATTTAGATATGAACAATCAAAATATTCAATGAATAACTATCTTCCACAACAAAGATTGAGACAACCAAGCAACAAACAATCACAGACTATAAATCATGTGATGACTGGGAGAAGGACACAGGTGAAACACAACAACAGTTATGAGCATAACAATCATTATGATCTATTATTCAGTGAACCAGAATGTTACAACTATCCTAATTATGGACATAAAGCTACAGACTGTCGCTTAAGAAAATATAATCCAGACTTGAATCCCACTGCTGAAAATGTCAAGGTTTGGAAGAAGAAAGCAGATGACAAGTGTGGACTAGGATATGCACAAGTTAAAGGTCAGGACTTTGATGAAACCTTTGCACCAGTGGTAAGATTGGAAGCCATTAGAATGTTTCTTGCCTATTCATGTCATAAAAACTTTAAAGTTTATTAGATGGATGTTAAGTCAACATTTCTTAATGGAGATCTAGAGGAAGAAGTATATATGGAACAACCTGAAGGATTCCCATTGACAGATAATCCTAATTATGTTTGTAAGCTTAAAAAGGACTTATATGGACTAAAACAAGCACCATGAGATTGGTATTATAGACTGGACAAATTTTTACAAGAAAAAGAGTTCAAGAAAGGTATTGTTGACAGTAACCTTTATATTAAGTCTGAAGGTGATAATTTACTAGTTGTTTTGGTTTATGTAGATGATATTATTTTTGGCTGTACTAATGAATCATCTGTCCAGTGGTTTGCTAACTCTATGCAAAGAGAATTTGAAATGTCCATGATAGGAGAACTGTCATATTTTCTTGGCTTACAAGTAAAACAAAGTTCTGTAGGAATATTTATTTCTCAAGAAAAATATTTGAAAGAGATGTTGAAGAAATTTCAGATGGAAGATTCTTCTCCAGCTAGCACACCTATTTTGGTTGGTTGCAAGCTGAGTAAGGATGATATCTCACCTGATGTTGATCAAAGAACATATTTCTCTATGATAGGCAGTCCTTTGTACATCACAACATCTCGTCCTGATATAATGCAAGTTGTTGGAATGGTAGGTCATTATCAGTATGCTCCTAAACAAAGTCATTTGGTAGTTTTCAAAAGGATATTTAAATACTTGAAGGGAACAATGACTTATGGTATGTGGTATCCCAGAAATTAGAATTTCCAGTTAACTGCTTATTCAGATATAGATTGGGCAAACTGTGTTGATGAGAGAAAAAGCACCAGTGGAGGAGCATTCTTTATGGGTGACTCATTAGTTTCATGGATTAGTTAAAAGCAAGGATCCATTTCATTATCCACTACAGAGGAAGAATACATTTCTACTTCTACTTGCTACACACAAATTTTATGGATGATACAAACTCTTGTAGATCTGAAGGTAACTTACACTGATCCTATTCCAATTCACTATGATAACACCAGTGCCATCAGTGTCTCCAAGAATCCTGTTCTTCATTCCAAGACTAAGCATATTCCAATAAAGTACCATTTTCTTAGAGAACAAGTTACAAACATAATTTTTCAATTGAATTATATACCTTCTACAGAATAGATTGGAGATATATTTACAAAACCATTAGTAGCAACCCCTTTTGGATATCTTCATCAAAAGTTGGGGTTATAATTTCTTGTGTCTAATCTGTTCACTTGGTCAGGGGGAGTACTTATTGATTATATGGTGTATTTCCAATATGCTCATAGTTGATAGGGGGAGTATGTTTTGCCACAGATCGGGGGGGCATGTTTCTTATTTGACATTGATGTCAAAGGGGGAGAAAAGAGTTTGGGAGGAGAGTTTGAATGCATGTGGGTGCTTGAGTTGCCATCAATGCCAAAGGGGGAGAATGTTGGAAAATCTTTAAAAAACAGCGCATGCTTGTATACTTGTCATTGATGGCAAGTACAATAGTGAAGATGCCATGAGTACAGAAAGTATGAAATAGATGAGCATTATGAGAAGACGTTGTAGGAAGGGTTTGTAGGGTTTGGTCATAATGGATTCTATATGCTATAATGAATCATCCCTTCAACTAACAAAATATTTCAAAGCTATTACTATCGTGTCCAGCACTCATGGTTGCTGGGTGAACGGCTCAACCCAACGTTCAATGGTCTCTGATTCAATTGTTAGGAGATCGTGCTGGAGTTTCGAGCTAGAATGATGTCTTTGGAGAGGACACGAGTTGTGCCAGATACTCAGAAAGGACTTGTTTGTGTACCTAGGGGAGATGAGGGTTTGTTGCACTTTAAATGGCTTAATCGAACAAGTAATGTGGTAGAAGTTGATCAAATTGTCTTTCCAGATGAAGCTATATTTGAAAAGGTCCAGGAAACCCCTGAGCGAGTGTACATCTTGAAATTCAAGGAGGATGATTGCAAATTCTTTTTCTGGATGCAGGTTCCCAATGATCGTCAAATCAAGTGTTGATCGGGACTGTTGATCTAGACCGTCGACTCCATTTTGGAGTTTCACGACTCGCGACTTGGAGAGGCAGGAAGTATGACCATTGAAATTGCGATATGCGAAATTGCGATTTAATCACAGCCGTTAGATCAAGGTGTTATCTGGACCGTCAAATCCATTTCATAGTTTCACAACTCATGACTTGCAGAGGCAAGAAATATGACCATTGAAATCATGATTTAATCGCAACCATAGATTCATCGAGATTGTGGACTGTTGATTTAAGCTTCATTTCAAAGTTTAGCCTATCACAACTTGGAGTGATAAGGACCTCCATCAAAGGAATCGCGAGATGCGAATTCACGATGAGATCTAGACTATAGATTCATCAAAATCGTGGACTGTTGATCTAAGCTTCATCTCAGAGTTTCTCCTATCGCAACTTGGAGTGACAAGAACCTCCATCGAAGGAATCAAGAGATGTGAATTCACGATGAGACTTGGACTGTAGATTCATCGAGATCATGGACCGTTGATCTCAGCTCCATCTCGGGGTTGAGGGGATTGCAACTTGGAGAGTCGAGATGCCTCATCTCCAAACTCATGAAATGTGAATTCGCAAAAAGCACTTCATGCATAAGCACTTGGTCATGGCCTTGGTCATATTGGGGAAGGAGCTAGCACAGAAAAGCTTTGTATCGAAGCTTCAGAGATCGCGACATGAAGTGTCGAGACAGTCGGTCACAGGAATGTCGAAATGCCGAAACTCAATTTAAAGGCAAGGTTAAGAAAGTTCATCCAATGGTGCAGATAAAATTGAATATGATCGGAGGGCCACAGTTCTCTCTCACAGTTAATTTATCAGTTATGAATCTGTTAGCGAAACAGATTCATGATTTTTGATCAGTTGGTGTTTTAGTTGTTTGGACAGTTTTTCTTTTGCTTAAGAAGATGTGAAGTAGAACTGTTGTGGGTGTTCTGCATAAAAAAATGATACAGATGCTGCGAGGTAGGTCGTTCTGGATGAAAAATGAATTAAACAGTAAGAAAGGGGAAATCATAGGATGTGCAGTGTGAGATCAAAAATATGAGTAGTGTGAGATTGAAAATATGCGCAGTGCGATATAAAACGTAGAGAAGGGTAACAGATGAGAAAACAAGTTGAAGCAGAGCGGAATGACAGAACAAGTTGAAGCAGAGCAGACCTGCAGGACAGACAAAGGAAGAGAAGAATTGCAGAACAGTTAGAAGAAGAGTGGATTTACAGAAAAGAGAAGAAGTGGTAAGAATCGATTTATCTGTGTATTTGCTTGTTTAATTAATCATTTATATTCCAGGGTGGTTGGGAGGTGCTAGGGAGGACTGTTGTCCTCAGAAGTTCAAATGGGAGCTTGAACATAGGGAGTTGTAGCATCCATCTGGTTGCAGCTAGAGAAACTAGGGTGGCAGGGTGGTGCAAGGGAAAATAAGTGTTCTCTGTTATATAGGTTGGAGCATGTGTAACTAGAAGTTGGTGCTTCCATCCATTTGGCACTGGAAAATTAAGGGAGTTGGTGCTTCCTTCTAGTGGGTGCTAGAGAAACCAGAGAGTTGGTGCTCTCAAACAAGTTGCAGCTTGTAAAACAGAGGTAGCAGCCTCACATTGAGTTGGTGCTCAATTATAGATGATGTAAAGAACTTAAAATACTACCTATCATTTCGAAGAAGAAGAGGTTTTCTCCCTTTATGGGCTTCCTCGTGAAAATCTGTTTCTGTGTATACCTTATGTGTGACTGATTCTCATTACTTTTATTGTCCATATGTTGTATAATGTTGATAATCACTTTAAGAAAGATTAAGAATGTATTAATTGTTAAAATTGTTAAAGCATAATGACAACTGATTCACCCCCCCCCCTCTCAGTTGTCTTAGTAATTTCACCAAAGTCATGTGGGCCCTAATGGGGTAAGTTGGTACAACAACTTCCCGAGGTCGTAACATTTTCATATGATCTTCGTTTTAGGTGCATGATAGCCAGTATATCCAATGAATACACATTATGCCATCAAAATATGACTACATCTATAGTTTGACTATGGTGAGCTCCAAAAACGTTGTTTAGGGCCTCAAAATGGCCCTAGAAGTTTAGGACTTGAAAATCTAGGAAATATCTACCAATGATGAAAACTGCATGTGAGCTAGTTGGAATAGGTGGTTGGGCACTGATACACATCCAGATCATGTACTTAAATGGAACAATGCCTCTATCCCTTAGGACATAGTTCCGAACATAAAAAAAATATGAAAATTAATTATACAACTTATTTGTTATAAAGCTAAATATGTTGTCTTAGCTTCTATATTTTTATTGAATCACTTAAAAATATATACTAAATATTATGTAAAATAAGTATGGAATAAATTTCTCTATAAACCACTCAATCATCATAATACATAATCTTAAAATCAAATCTACAAATACGAAACATTTTGGATTACATTGAAATATTGATATATCTAAGATGAAGATACAAGTACATACCAACACTATTATGCAATATGGTGCAATTCATTCCCTCCAAACTTGACCTAGGGAACACACCATCAACAAGCCCTAGCTAACAACTCCTCTTATCTAGGAAGTGTTCACTATCAAGGCTATTTTCTCCAACAAATATTCATAACTGGAAAAGATACACCTAGTAAGTCACTTTTGGCCCCTACACTTGCATCATACAAGTGTACAAGAGAAAATAATATAGTCTACTTTTATATTTTCCATAAAAATCACTAGAAGTAGTACTAGGGTTTCCAAATTCCACAGAACCATATCCTTCTTCTCTCACAAGATCCATAAAAAAAAGTTCTCCCTTTGCTCCTTTAGGGTTTCTCTCGAACCCTAGATTCAATTGTCTTCTTAGGGAAAACCTTGACCTTAATTCCTTTATTGAATCAATAGAACCCTAGTGCATTATACTAGAGTGAAAATTGTAATGAAGAAGAGGTACTAATGAAAGAGACACATTTTCTCTATCTCTCACATCTTTAATACATCTAACAAGCATACACCTAGTAAGTCACCTTTGGCCCCTACACTTGTGTCATACGAGTGTGCACGAGAAAATACGATAGACTAATTTTATCTTGTCCATAACAAGCACTAGAAGTAGTACCATGGTTTCCGAATTCCACATAACCCTAGCCTTCTTCTCTCACAATATCCACAAGAAAAAATGCTCCCTTTGCTCCTATAGGGTTTCTCTTGAACCCTAGCTTCAATTGTCCTCTTAGGGAAAACCATGACCTTAATTCATTGATTGCATCAATAGAACCCTAGTGCATTGTACTAGAGTGAAAATTATAATGAAGATAAGGTACTAATGAAAGTGACAAGTTTTCTTTATATCTCACATCTTTAATACATGATGATGTGATCAATATGGTGATTGAAAATAATCTTCTCTCATTTTGTGTATGTGATAGGTGAGGGAGGTAAAATATAACAAATTGAATAAGTTTCACTATCAATCAATATAATTGATCGATTCATATTGGATCATTATATAATTTTTCATTTATCTTGTACTTTTTGAGTGGAAAAAATTGAAGAAATTGGATTGCAAGGCCCATTTTAGTGGCATGTCGCAATTTGGAGATTTGGGGTCGGGAACCTTTGAGAGCCATTTTGAGGCATTAAATGGAAGTTTTGGGGGTCAAAACTTCATGGGCACAACTCATAGCCCCTCGACATTATAAACATTGATACCTTTCCAATAATGAGGAAATCACCTCAAATGGAGCTCACATGTGAAGTATGCCTCCCATAAGTTGACCTACCATATTGACCACCCTGGAACCAAATGGATTCAATGTCAACTTCATTAATTAGACATGTGGGGATTAGCATGTGTGGAATTTCAAGATGGTTCTAGAATTTCCAAAACCTAACACTAATTGTGGGTTGAGACATGAAAAAACCATAACCCTAGATGGTTATCATGCTATGTTAAATATCGGGCCACTAGGAGGAGAAAGGGTTCCATTCTTTAACATTGTACTTGTTCCATAGTTGAGAAGAGCATCCAGGAGTGAGATATGAGAGAATAATAGAGGAGAGAGAATATTATGTATTATCCATTGAGTTTATAGTGTCAAAAGAAACTCCATAGTGAGTACCTCTTTGTTTGTATTTTGATTTTCATAACTGAAGAAAAGAGAGAAGAGCACATGCCTCACCTTCAAGCTGGGTTTTCTCCGATTTTGGGTTTCCTAAGACACATATTGTGTTTATTTGTGTGGATGTGTGTTTATTTTCTTATTCTTTATTTTCCATATTCCAGTTATTTTCATAGATTTGAGTAAAATCTAGTGCTCACAAATATGATATCTAAGGAAATATACATGCATAATAAAATATTTCAGTATAATCCAAGATTTGTTTTGACAAACTATTCCAATGGAATATCCTCGATATTTTATAGATCACTAATCATTAGAAGGTACACATATGAAGGATCCAATTATAAGTGACACGTGTCAAAATCAAGGTATGAACATTCATCGTGCATGGGTACCAAGGTAAGTTCTCCAAAATAAATTTCCAATGCTACCCTCCATAGGTCTCCAACTCTACTTCCTACGCCATTTTCTTCTCCATGTCCACCTCTCTTCCATGAAAAATCCTCAATGGAAGAATCCTAAAATCAATCACATGCATCCCTATAAGAAACAAAGTATCCCCATACTACCTAAGGTTGAATTCCCTCCTTCTAAACTCTTAAATCGCCTCCTCCTAATCAAACAACCAAGCCCGAAATGTGTGTCTCATGCATAATATCACTAGCCATATTGGTCTGGAACATTCTAAACAAATTCACCACATAATCATCAAGTCAAGGTATATAAATCCATGTGTAATCTATCTCTAATGTTTTCTACAATACAACCAAGGGTATTTAAGAGACCATGCTTGCCACATCACATGAATCATCCCCAAGCATGATGTAGACACTTTATGACTAACCCCAAAATCCAAACACCTATTAATGTGTCTATTTTTACTACATGTATCCGAGATGTGTATTATATAACTACAAAGTTTGGGAAGATGAAGTTTTCATTAATGGACAATGTGATTCCTTCTTTCACAAAAAATGAAAATAAATTTAGACTAGGAAAATATATGTGCATACTTGTTTACATGGCTACCTTCATACCCATTTGAACCCTTTTTTGATATTGAAAATGGCTTATTGAAACATGATTCTTTGGATAATTCCCCTATGTTGTTTATGAATTTATTGATTTACTGGTGGTTTGGGTGCCTCCTTCCTTTCTAGTCACTTTTCTTCATCAACTCTAGAGTATACTCCAATGTCTACAATTTCGCTAATATAACTAGACATGTATGCTTGTGCCTTGATTTAATTTCAATAGGGTGATGCAGGAGCATCACCAACTCATCAAGCGAGCCAGCACGAAAGCGGAGGACAGCTGGATAAGCCAGCACAAATTTTGAAATTGCCTTGAAGCTGTTGCACAGACATTAATGTGAAGATTTAATGAAGCGCACTTTATGTATTGTAAATGGACGTTGAGTGGATAGCTCTCGTCCTTTAATAGATAGACGGAATTTAATATAGTTAATGCAGGTAGATAGGATTTTAATTCATAGATTAGACAGTTTTAGAAAGGAGGGAGAATGAATATAGACACCCTCATTGTGCATTGTAACATTATTCAGCATTCAAGAAGAAGAGCAAGAACAAGCAGAGAGTTGTGTAGAGAACACCCATGTACTGATATTTGAATTAATAGCAGAAGCTTTGATTCAAATTCATGGTTTGTGTTATTCCCTGTGTGTTGATGTTGATATGCTCATGAATGTTTGTTTCCTGTTATACATGTGCTTTTATATGCCATGTATATGATTTCATGTGTGAATTGAAGTCTGAAGGGAAGAAGGAATGAGTTTCAATTGTTTCTTTATTTGAGCCAGAGAATTCCTGCAAAGAGTGCAGTAAAGTTGTCCGCAAGGAGTGCGTTGACAAAAGGCTCAGGTGGTTTAACTCTTGTTCTCGTTCACCCAGAAGTAAAATTGGGTCGTTAGAGCCGTGCAAGGAGTGCGCAGGCCATGGGAGAGTCTCGTTTGTGAATCCGAGCAGAAGCTTTGGATGACTGCTACTGCAGGCATGCGCAGAGTCAAGAGAAGCTGAACACTTGAAGTGTTTATAGAGTTGCCGCAAGGAGTGGGAGCAAAGGAGTCTCTTTTCTAAGAAACTGAGAAGCCAGAGAAAGCTCGGGAGGGGTAAAGCTTTCAAATCTGTGGAAGAACCGCACAGGAGGTCTCGCATCAAGGAATCCTCAAGTAGAAATAAGTGATTCCGAAAGCGAAGTCGACGCTGAGTGTGACGAGGAAGTTGCAGCCAAGGATGCAGCGAATGAATGTCTAATTAAAGCTATTGCCAGGATGGGTGCGAAGGAAAAAATGGACATTCTAGTCTATGAAGGAAATATGGATGCAGAAGAGCTTCTAGATTGGATTAGAGCTCTTGACACCTACTTCGACTATGAAGATATCGAAGAGGATAAGAAATTCAAGCATGCTATCACGCGCTTGAAGGGACATGCAGCATTATGGTGAGACGAGCTACAAGCAGATAGATGCTGCAAAGGTAAGTAGAAAATTAAAAGTTGGGACCGAATGATTGCAAAGATGAAGGCAAAGTTCATCCCAAGAGATTATCAAATCACTCTGTTCAGGAGGATGCAGAACCTGAGATAGAAGCTGATGACAGTGAAAGAATACATGGAGGAATTCTATCGACTGAACATCAGGGCAAGTCATCGGGAGAGTGATGATGAGAAGGTTGCCAGGTATATGAATGGTCTGAGATATGATATCCAGGACGAGATGAGCATGGTAACCATCCGAACGGTGGAGGATGCTTATCAAATGGCTTTGAAAGCTAAAGAGAAGCTGAGCCAAAAATAGAGTCAAAGGGGCCGAGGTAGGAGTTAGCCTAAAGGCAAGTCAGTTGCCCAGGAAAGATTCCAGAAGCCCAAGGAGGAATGGAAGAAACCTCAGGGTAAAGTTGAGAGAGGTGGAAGTTCACAGCAAGGACAACACGTTGAGCAAAGAGAACAACATACTGAGCAGAGAGGAGAATACGCTGATAACAACGCTTTTCCTCGTACTAGAGGTAAAGGAAGAGGAAGAGGTGGAGTAATCACATGCTTCATATGTGAAAAGATTGGGCACAAGTCATTCGAGTGTCCAGAGAAAAAGAAAGATGGAGGAGAAGCTCACATCACTGAAGTGCAGAGGTGGGATGT
>JASDQU010370832.1:107919-120270 GCA_032191745.1 Picea mariana
ATGTGCTTATGGGCAGAAGCAACAGAAAAAAAAATATATGTGCAGAACAGATTGTCCCATAGTGCACTTCGATTCAAGACCCAAAAACAGATGTTCTACAGAAATAAGCCAGAAGTAAGCCATCTCAAAATATTTGGTTTCCCAGTATTTGTACATATTCCAAAAGATAAAAGAACCAAGCTGGACTCTTTAGGAAAGAAGGGAATATTTGTTGGATAATGTGAGGTCTCCAAGGCCTTCAGAGTTTATATACTAGGTTACCATCATATTGAGATCAGAAGGGATGTAACCTTTGATAAAGATGCAACACTCAAGAAATCAATAAAATTCCATCTTGAAGAAGTATATGAAGAGGAACCTGTAGCTCCTAGAGTTGCAGAACGGGAAGCCATAGCTTCCCCTGATGAGAATATTCTAGAAGATCATGACATAGTAGAATCTCAAGAACCTCCCTATATGACGATCTCCCACAAGAGAAAGGCATCCTGGGAAAGGGAACTTATTCAAGATGGAGAGAAGTACGGTGTCCGCGAAGGAACCATGAGACAAGTGAAGAAACCAAAGCCATTCTCCAGTTATATGGCTTTGATGTGTGATCTCTTAAAGAAGGAGCCTACCTGCTTTGAAGAATCCATTCAGAATAAATAATGGGATGATGCCATGACAAAAGAATGCCAATATATTATAAACAATGATGTATGGGAAATAGTTCCCAGACCGAAGAGAAAGGATGTGGTATCTTCCAAATGGATTTTCAAAATAAAACATGTTGCTGAAGGAAGTATTGAGAAATATGAAGAAAGGTTCATTGTTCATGGATTCTCTCAAAAGGAAGGCATTGACTATGAAGAGACATTTTCTCCTATAGCCAGATACACTTCGATCAGAACCATCATAGTCCTTGCAGCTAAGATGATGTGGAATTTACACTAGATGGATGTGAAAACTTCCTTCTTGAATGGTGTCATTGAAGAAGAAGTGTATATAGAACAACCTCAAGGATTTGAAGTTGAATATAGGAAGACTCATGTTTTCAAGTTGAAGAAGGCTTTGTACGAATTGAAGCAAGCTCCTAGAGCTTGGTATGGAAGGATTGATAGTTTTCTAACGAGCTTGGGCTTTACTAAGAGTAAAGAAGATTCTAACCTTTACATCAAGCTTATGAATGATGAGCCTATTATATTGTTGTTGTATGTGGATGACTTATTATTAACTTAAGAATAAAAGATCATCATTTAATGTAAGAAGAATCTGGCTGCAGAATTTGAAATGAAACACCTTGGATTAATGCACTATTTGTTAGGTCTTGAGGTATGGAAGAGCCTAGAGAGGATCTTCCTTAACCAAGGGAAGTATGCAGTTGGAATACTAAAGATATTTGATATGTTAGAGTGAAATTCCATGAATACACCCATGGAAACAAAGTTGAATCTCCTAGTTGACTCTTCATTAGAATTGATTGATGCTATGCTATATAGACAGATCATTGGATATGTTATCACTAGAAGTCACCTCTCGATTGCAGCAGAAGTAAGCTCGGTCCCCATCAATTTTTTATGTCACAATGAATAATTTAAGGGTGGTCAAATGTATGCAAACTCAGGATAATATCACTTTAAATCATAAAATTGGGATGGTATGCACAGGCAGATGAGGTCTTGATCTAAATTCAGTCAGTAAATTATAGTAAGGGTGAGTAGGGGGTAGAACTGAGAATAAATGTAATGGAATTCCATGGACATATGATATTCCAACAACCTAAGGAGGAAAATATTTGAATACAAGATCCTCTTGAGTCCAAAGTTTCAGAAAACTGTAGACATTATAACAACATTGCAATCAAACATACATCACAACATGATTACAACAAATCGGGTCAATCATCCATGTCCGAGCCTTCAATATCAGAGACAAAAGAGGTGGAAAATAAAGATGATTTTCATTAAATAAGAAGTCTCAAAATGAAATACATAACCAGAGAACCAGAGGCTTTACTAAAACTTTACATGCGAGAGCTTAGCTCAATCATCCATCATAACAAAATATCAAAGCTGAGTATTTATACTCCGAACCACTTTCCACCACCCAGAGTGCACTCTGGTCAATACATTCAAGGAATGATGTCTGCATCTTCTTCTATCCGGCTGCACTAGCATTCTTTTGTTAGCCACAAGTTCAAATCGGTATGGGTTTGCAGAAAAGTCTATTGACAGGGGGACTTTGTGTTGAGCATCTACCTCCATGGCCAACTTTTCCACGCTTTCCATTTATGGGGTGAAATTAGGTTTCAACCACCTTCCCCATTTCCATTAACTACTTCCATCAGGATTGGTATGAAACTTTATGCCCATGAATTCTCCAGGAGACATTCACGACTCCTTCAAGTTAATCCCGACACCTTGAGACCATGTAGATATTCCCCTGTGAAAATACGAGAACCCTCAGCTTATGGAGCGGCTCCTCTCCATCGCTTCATGTGACCTCAGGTCATGACCTAGGGATTCTCTTCATGAAATTTTGGGACTTTGCATTTTAGGAATCTTCACTCCACTTGGTTCCAAATATATCAATACTTGAACTTGTGAAATGGCCCATCTAGATCGATGGTTGGACTTACTTCAAATTTGACGGCCACGATCATCTCCCTAGATAACCTTACTCACCAACCACCCAATTGGCGCATGCCCTTCTTTATAGCCCTGCTTTCCATATGACTATGGGTTGTGACCATAGGCCCCATTCTCGGGCGCTTCACAATTTTATGTTTCGCGACTTTGTGTTTCATGGATCTACGTTGTGATCCATGCTAAAACCTCTAAGTCATGAAATCACGATTTATCAGATCGGGTGCCACACATCCCTTTGAATTAGATGACCTAGATGAATATCGACACTTTGGGACTTTGGGATTTCGGGACTCAGGAAATATGTGCATTCCTCACTTCAAATTTCCCTAAATGACCTTCTCCCTGATTCAGATCGGGGATTCATATCTTTTTAAAATAACTTTTAAAATGTTTCAAAATATTGATTCTCGCGCTTATAATTTTTCGTTGATCTTTGAACTTCAAAATGAAATTTCCTCCACCAAACTGAACTTGGTTGCTGGCTTGATTCAAGTCCATATCAGACCGCTCTAGGTGTTGTGCTTGTGCTTATGGCTGCAGACTCTGTAAACAAATACTTGGATGACTGGTTGAGGGCTAGGGAAAGTGAAAGGATTAGCGATAGAAGTGGAGAGGGAAGTGATCAACAATAAAATAAAACAGAAAAGCTTAGGTCCAAGACTTCTTAGGTAAGACAGTCAAGGAAAAACAGGTCGCCCAAATGGCTAAAGGAGAATAGAAGAGAAACTTCAAGCCGAAAGGAAAAACTTAAGCTAGGGCCCGTGCAAAGGAGAGAGACAGGCAACATTACAGACATAGGTAGAAACCACAAACCCACAAGTACTCTGACAAGTTTATGTGATAACATTTGGCTCCACAGGGGATGGCATGCTCCCTGTGAACTGCCAATAAAAGTAGTTCCAGTGCCTTAGTATTGGGTTATGGATTCTTATCTATTTAAAAATAAATAAACATAAAAACAAGAACGATATTTACAATGGTGGGATGTCGACTGTGACTTCAAACAAAAAACTTTTTTAGAAAATACCTATTAACAAGGCCACCAAAAGCTTTATCACCCTCCAAATTATGCAATCTATAAGTATTGTTCGAGAATATCTCAGAGATTTTGAAGGAGCTAATCCACAAGGCACAAAATTTACCATGCTTGCCTTTGTCCTTCTTGGGTGCATCCCATTTTAGCACTAGATTTCCCAATTGGAAATCCTCCTTTCTTATTTCCCTGTCAAAAGCCTTCTTGATCTTCTGTTGATGTTCATGTGCTTTGTTCGGTATCTTCTCCCTAGTTTGTTTCACTTATACCAGTTGGAATATCCTCCTGACCATGTCATCAGGTTCTCCTTGGTAGTACTAGAAGAATTTTTCCACTGGTAAGGCTAGCTGAGAAGGAAAGATGGCCTCAACTCCATACACAAGATAAAAAGGAGAGATCCCAAGAGATATTTTTGTTGTCACTCCATCATCCCACGGAGAAAAATTGAGCTTTGAATCCCATGCTTTCTTATTGTCCTCTAACAATGTTTTGATGATCTTTATAAGGCTCTTGTTAGAAGACTCTGCTAGTCCATTACCTTGGGGGTAGTAAGGAGTTGAGTGAATCAATGCAATCCAAAACTTCTCACAGAATTGAATCAATGGTTTGGCCTTAAAGGATGCAGCATTATCAGTGACAATTCGTTTCAGACAGCCAAACCTTGCTATAATATGTTCAAGAAAACCAATGATTACCTTGTGAGAAGCACTCCTTGTGGGGATATCTTCTATCCACTTGGTAAAGTAATCAGTGGCTATCAAGATCCACTTGTGTTGTCCTCTTGAAGAAGGATGAATTTCCCCAATAAAATCTAGGCCCCATTGCTGAAAGGGTCCTGAAGCTACCACGGGCTTCAATGACAAAGACTTGAGTTGTTTCTTTCCAGATAATTTTTGGCACTTGACACAAGCCCTTATTTTTGCATAGACATCAGTGAATAGAGTAGGCCAGAAGTACCCAACCCTGAGAATATTCTAGGCTATGGTTCTCTAGAAATGATGTCCCCCACACAGGCTGTCATGAAAATCAAACATAATCTTTTGGGCCTCTTGTGGGTCTAAACATCTCAAAAGAACACCTAGAAGGTATTTCCAATACAAAACTTGATCAATGAGGCAATATTTAATTGCTTCAGCATTTAAATATCTCGCGTTTCTTTTTCCTATTCTATTAGGAGGCCTTAACTCCTGTAGAAAATATATAATGTCTTTGTACTAGGTGCATTCTGCTAGCAGAGGGCCGCCCTGAGAAATGATATCAACGAACTTAGCTTGTTGATTTTCTGAGGAAGTGTTGATGAAGTTAACCCCCAAAGCGTTGCAATTTTATTCAGCCAATAGCTTGGCCAAACCTTGGCCTTTGAATATTTTTGTAGGATTTATTTCCAGATCAAACTCAAGGATTTTGGAAATTCACTTGCTCTTTCTTCCATCTATGTCAGGCTGAATGAGAATGTCCTTCACAGAAGTTGAAGGAACACATGAAATGAACTTTGAATGCAAGACATAGATCCTGAAAGATTTGAGGGATTTCACCAAAGCATAGGCCTTCTTCTCCATGATGTCATATTTTATCTCTGCATCTCTTAATGCCTTGCTAAAAAAGAAAATATGATGCTCCATCCCCTTGGCATTCTTTTGCAATAAAACAACTGCCACTGTGTCAAATGAAGCAAAGGAGAAAATCATAAAAAAAATGGAATAATTAGGACTAATGAGCACAGGTGATTTAGTCACCGCCTTCTTTATTTGATTGAAGGAACTTCCAGACTCAACTATCCATTTCACTTCATTCTCCTTCCTGAGCATGTCTGTGATATGCTTTACCAATTCAACAAAAATCGAAACAAACCTTCTTAGAAAATTGATTTTCCCTAAGAAAGAATGAACTTATTTCTTGTATCTAGGGAGTGCTAATGTTTGGATGGCTTCCACCCTACTGGGATCGATGTTTACTCCCTTGGTTGATACTATGTGCCTTGGTAGTTTTCTCTCCTTCATAGAAAACAATGACTTCTTGGGATTCAGGGAGAGACCAAATTTTATTCATTTTTGGAAAACCTTTCTCAAATGATGGTAGTGTTCTTTATCAGTACTTGAGAAAATTGTAATGTCATCCAGATAAATGACTACAAATTTATCCCTTTCCCCAATGAAGGCGATGTCCATAGCGTGCTGAAAATTTGCTCCTACATTCATCAATCCAAAGGGCCTCTTGGCATACATGAATGTACCCCATGGAGTGGTGAATGTTGTTTTCTCTCTGTCCTCAGGTAAGATAGAAATTTGATTATAGCCAGAAAATCCATCAATCATGGACATCCTAGATGCACTTGTCACCCTCTGCAATATGTGCTCCATTTTCGGCAATGGGTAATTATCCTTCTTGGATATTCTATTTAGGTTTTTGAAATTGACACAAAGTCTAATTTCTCCACTCTTCTTTCTCACTGGGAACAAGTTGGCCACCCATTCAGAATACCACAAAGGGATGATGATATGGGCATCTAAAAGCTTCTTTACCTCCTTCTCCATGATAGGCAACAACATAGGGTTGATCTGTCTTAGTTTATGCCTAAATGGCTTTGCCTCCTCCTTTAGTGGGATCTTATGCTCAATGATACTTGTGTCATATGTTCTAAGATCCTCATAAGTCTAGGCAAACACATAAGAAAACTCCTTTAATAACTCATCATATTCATCCCTTTGTTCCCTTGACAGACTGCTCGACAATTTGACAAATTTTGGATCTTTCTCTATACCAATGTTGCATTTGGCTACATCAACATCATCGACCAATCCTTTAACTTTCATTGCCACACCATTTATGTCAAATAGTCTTTCCAAAGGAACTTGTCCCTTTAGAATGTGATTGCTAGGCAATTGAAAAATGTGGTGATTAGTGATTTTGTTCAGGAAAACATTAGCATGAGGATTACTTTCATAATCTCGATCTTGATTGATATGTAGCACAAAAAACTCATGAACAGTCTCAAGCAATATTTTGATCTCAAGATCATCCTCAAATACTTTCCAATGCTTGACATTGTCAGGTATAGAGGGTCTATAATTTAATTCTACGTCATACCCAAGATTTGGTGGAAAAGGGACTCTGAAATTGCTTGTTGAGATAGCTATAGAATCAGCCATAATGTTTTCTTCTCTTGGAATAAATGAAATGTTGAAATATAGGTAAAACTTGTCAATAAAGTCCCACACTACATTTCTATAACTTCTTAGCCTAGGGTTCTTAGCTTGGTATAGATTTCTGACTTGATGGACAATTAACTCAGCATCCCCAAATACTAATATCTCTTCAATTCCCATGTCCTTTGCAACCCTCAGACCTAAAACAAGAGCTTCATACTCTGCCACATTATTGGTAGCTTCAAATTCTAACTTGTAGGACAAAGCTATATTCTCTTGAGTAGGCGAAACAATAACCACTCTATCACCAACACCATCCTTAGAACAGGCTCCATCGAAGAAAATTTTCCACACAAAGGTGATAGGAGGGGAATTTTCACAAAAAATAATAGGTCGCTTTTTTATTTCCAGAGGAGGTTCATGAGCATCGATGAGTTGCAGCAATCTAGATCCCAAATATGTGTCAAGAGAAAATATAGGATGGTTCGTGGGGATTTATTCATCACTAATAATGTAGGCCAACTTAGCTTCTCTGTAAAGTCTCCTATGCTCACCCCCAAACACCATAATGGTAGCATTTGTGAGGTCCATCTGCAAAGTTCCCCCTAGTATTTTTATCCAAGATCTAGACAGAAGCATCATGAACTTAGGGGGAACAGCGGATACCCCGATGCCCATGATAATGCTTTTCATTGGAAGCTGGAACAAAGATATGACCAAGTCTTTGATAACCCCAAGGCACTTGACCTTCCTGGAGTCGAAAGAATACATGTCGTGGTAGGATTTTGTAATCTCCAGACTGAGTTCTTCCATCATGATTTTAGGGATAAGATTGTGAGATGCCTCTAAATCCATCAAATAGTTGTGCAACACATTTTCATATATGTTTAGTGAGGTATAGAATGGAGGAGAGGAGTCATCTCTTTCTTCAACTAAAGGACCTAGGATAACTGTTGGCTTTTCATCTTGCAAATTGACTGAGTTTGTGGAATGAGACGTGGGTTCAGACTGCAATAGTTTAGAGAGACTTATTTTGAAATCTTCATGTTTGACCATCTCAAAAAGGGGTACACGGATTCTAATTTTTTTAATTTCATGGTCAAAATTAAAAGAGGGAGGGGGATTTAGAATTTCTTTCACTTTTGGAAAAGGAACTTTAATTACTGGAGAGGGTTCTTGCACTTTCTTACCTTTGTTGTTGTCTTCTGTATCTTTAGAAGGCTTCTCTATTCTGGTAGGATTCTCAGGAACATTAGGCTTTCCTTCTTTCTTCTTGGACCTTACATTATATTTGTTTGGGCTACTTCTGGCCTTGTATCCTTTACTCAACTCATTAAGTTGGTTGTCCATGAGAGATTCCTCATATGCATATTGAGTCAAATGAGAAAAGGAGGAGGTATCTCCAAGGCAGTGGATTTCATGATCAAGATCCTCATCCTCACCTTCATCATCCGTAACAAGATTATTTTGGAGAGGGGTCTCGATGTTCTGATCATTTCTATATCTGCTCCTCTTATCTCTTGGAGGAATCTGAGGAGCATTGCCAGGTATCCTGAAGTTACCTCTGTTATCAACATTTTGTGGATTTCTATAGTTTTGTCTTCCTTCAAGATTCAAATTCTCCATCTCAGCGGACATAAGTTTTACTAATTTAGTAAGTTCATCAACTTGAGGATGGACAGTAGAGGAACCATAGGTTGAAACTTCAGACCTCCCTCTTCTTCTATCCCTGACAGCCTTGCTCCTAATTTTGTCAACTGCAAATATATTAGACTCTACTTCAAGGATTGTATCTTTCATATGAGCCAAGGAAGTATCTCTTCTTTCTCTTAGCATGAGATAGAATTCGGGATCAAAGGCGCTAGCACAAGTAATCTTTCCAGAGGTTTATGTAGGCTTGACTTCAGTGGGAATTTTATTATACATTTTATTAAACCTCTTGGAGAAATCAGACACAAATTCCCCTTCCTCTTTCTTCAGAGCCCCAAACTCTGTAATATAGTACAAGAGATCCTTTTGTCTTCCCAATTCTTCAAGAAGACTTCATCTAGGGCTTCAATCCTACCAATAGATCCAAGGGGAAAGGCCCTAAACCACTTCCTAGCTTCACCATCGAGGCTATGAACAAATATCCTCATCCATACATCTTCATTTTCTATGGCATGATTATTTGTAAAACTATAAAAGGCTTCAAGATGTGCTTTTGCAGTTATATCTCCCTCACCCGTGAACTTAGGTAACTTCTTAAGGTATCCATCCACCGGGAGGGCATTCAAAGGTTGAGGCAAAAGAAGAGGGGCATACCTAGCCACTATTATAGCTTCCATTCTAGTTCTTGGGGGATTTTCTCTTGCCATTGGAGTGTGAACATGAGGAGAAGGACGTGGAGATGGGGTTCAGATAGGTGAGACTGGAAATGTATTTCCAGGGAAAATGGTTGTAGAGATGGTAGGACAAGAGGCTTCTCCTAAAGAAACTCTGATAGGGGAAGGGATAGTAAAACCCAGAGTGGGAAAATATCCTAAGGTCCTGGGTCTGAGCCAGGGAAAAAACTTAGGGGATACAGGAGTGTCAAAACTTTATCCTTCCAAACCGAGGCTAGGGGAGGAGAAAACAACAGGAAAACTCCCAAAATTTAAGGCTCTAGAAACTCCAACAGAAGATATAATAGGAGTATGATAAAAATCTAATGGAGATTTAGAGGGAGGATGATGAAAATTACTAGAATCACCTAGTTCGACAGCTGAAGTACCTTCTTGGGGTGTCTTTCTAATTCTGATAATTTTGTTTGGGTCAGCTTCAGGCGTGGCCAGAGGTAGTTGTGGGTGATACCTTGTGTGTCTACCTTTCAGACCTAGCTGAAACAGTGGAGTCAGACCAGTGTAGTCGCCAGACAGTAGAGTCACCAGGTGCAAGTCACAATCTTCATTTGGTACTGATTTCTGATGCACCTTTATAATCGATAATCTTTATCATTCTATCCCAAGGAAAATATTCAATTCGTCCCCAGCAATGACACCAGAAATGTTAGCACTAGAAGTCACCTCTGGATTGCAGCAAAGGTAAGCCCAATACCCATCAGTTTTTTATGTCACAATGAATAATTTAAGGGTGGTCAAATGGATGCAAAATCAGGATAATATCACTTTAACTCGGAAAACTGGGCTGGTATGCACAGGCAGATGAGGTCTTGATCTAAATTCAGTCAGTAAATTATAGTAAGGGTGAGTAGGGGGAAAAACTCAAAAGAAATATAAAGGACTGTTGTGGAAATCTGGTCTTCTAACAGCCTAAGGAGGAAAATCTTTGAATACAAGATCCTCTTGAGTCCAAAGTTTCAGAAAACTGAAGATGTTGTAACAACACTGCAATCAAACATACATCACAACATGATTACAACAACTCGACTAGATAATGCATGTCCCAACCTTCAATATCAGAGGCAAAATAGGTGGAAAAGAAAGCTAACTGTCATTAAATAAGAAGTCTCAAAATGAAATACATAACCAGAGAACTAGAGGATTTACTAAAAATTTACATGTGGGAGCTTAGCTCAACCATTGACCATAAAAAAATATCAAAACTGAGTATTTATACTTCGAACCACTTTCCACCACCTGAACTGCGTTGTGGTCAATTCGTTCAAGGCACGACCTCTGCATCTTCTTCTGTCAGATGCAAGATCAGATTGGTATGGGCTTGCAGAAAAGTCCATTGACAAGGGGACTTTGTGCTGACAATCTTCCTCCATGGCCAACTTTTTCATGCTTTCCAGTTAGGGGTGAAACAAGTTTTCAACCACCTTCCCCATTTCCATTAACTACTTCCATCGGGATCGAGACAAAACCTGACACCCATGAATCCTCCAGGAGATGTTCACAAATCCTTAAAGTCAATCCCGACGCCTTGAGACCACTTAGATATTCCCTTGAAAAAATAAGAGCGCCCTCCATCACTTCATGTGACCTTTGGTCATGACCTGGGGCTTCTCTTTGAGAAATTTTAGGACTTTTCATTTTGAGAATATTCACTCCACTTGATTCCAAATATCCTAATACTTGAACTTGCAAAATGGCCCATCCAGATCGATGGTCGGACTTTCTTCGAATTTAACAGCCACGATCATCTCCCAAGATAAATTTAGTCTCCAGCCGCCCAATTGGTGCATACCCTTATTTATAGCTTCTCTTTGCATATGACTATGGGCTTTGACCACAGGCCCAATTCCTAGGCACTTCACGATTTTCCATTTAGCAACTTCATGTTTCACGGATCTACATTGTGCTCCATGCTAAAACCCCCAAGTCATGAAATCATGATTTCTCATATCAGGCGCCATGCATCCCTTTGAATCAGATGACCCATATGAATATCAACACTTCGGGACTTTGGGATTTTGTGACTCGAGAAATATGCACATTCTTGACTTCAAATTTCTCAAAATGACTTTCTCCTTGATTGAGTTATCTGATGCCAGGCATACTGCTGGATCAGACGACTCCTACTGACTTCGGATTTCAGGTATTTTGATCTTTTACAAATAACTTTAACTATGTTCCGAACTCCCGATTCTCGTGCTTATAATTTGTCATTGATCTCTGAACTTCGAAATGAAATTTCCTCCACCAAACTGAACTTTCTCGCTTGCTTGATTCAAGTCTATATCAAACCACTCTAAGTTCTCTGCTTGTGATTATGGCTATGTCCTCTATAAACAAATACTAGGATGACTAGCTAAGGGCTAGGGAAAGAAAAAGAATCGACGACAGAACTGGAGAGGGAAGTGATAAACCTTAAAATAAAACAGAAAATCTTAGGGACAAGACTTCTTAGGTAAGACAATCAAGGAAAAATAGGTCACGCAAATGGATGAAGGGGAACAAAAGAGAAACTTCAAGCCGAAAGGAAAAACTTAAGCTAGGGCCTTTGCAAAGGAGAGAGACAGGATACATTACAGACATATGTAGAAACCACAAACCCACAAGTACTCTGACAATTTTATGTGATAATAGGATCATTGATGTATCTGACGAACAACAGGCTAGATATATATTTTGTTGTGAACACCTTGAGTCGGTTTCTGGTAGAACCCAAACATGTTCACCTAGTTGCTACAAAACATGTGATGAGGTACCTTAAGGGTACATTAGATTATAGTCTCAGTTATGATGAAGATCATGACTTCAGACTAAGTGGATATATTGATTCATATTGGGCTGGAAGTGTCTCTGATAGAAAGAGCACTTCAGGATGTTGTTTCAGTCTGGGATCACCCATGATCTCATGGAAGAATAGGAAGAAATCAAGCATTGCTCTCAGCATGACAGAAGCAGAATACATTGCTTCATGTTCTGCTAGTTGTGAAGCCATATGGATTTGGAAGTTGTTGATAGGTCTATTCGATCTAGAGATGGAAGCAACCCTGATACTATGTGATAACCAGAGCTGCATAAAGGTGATCGAGAACCCTGTGTTCCATGAAAAGTCAAAGAACACAAAGATATGATATCATTACATATGTGATATGGTGCATAGAGGAGCCATA
>JASDQU010370832.1:121175-141356 GCA_032191745.1 Picea mariana
TATTATACTTCTATATTTATTTTATTTATTATTATTACTTAGCTTTAGACTTTATGTATATAATATTGTCTTTCTCTTTTGAAATGCTTTGTCCTCAAAGCAAGGGTAAGAAATGATTTTGTTGGCAAACATTTTTTTCTCCCAATATAAATCTTCCTCTAGAGGGTTCTACCATTTAACAAGGTACTATTTTAATGGTTCTAGAGTGAAGTTTCTTCTCCCTAATGCCAATATCTCAAGTGATTTGCCATTTATTAAATTACATGCACATAATATATCCAAGATCTTCTTCTAGAGGCTTCAAGGTACTATTTTAAATATTCTAGAGTGAAGTTTCTTCTCCCTAATTCCACTATCTCAAGCGCTTTGTCCTTTGTTAAAATAGTACCTCATTAAATGGCAGAATCCTCTAGAGGAAGATGTGTATTGGGAGAAAAATATGTTTACCAACAAAATCATTCCTTACCCTTGCTTTGAGGACAAACCATTTCAAAAGGGAAAAACAATATTATATGCATAAAGTCTAAAGCTAAGTAATAATAATAAATAAAATAAATATAGAAGTATAATAAATAAATAAATAATAACAATACTTCATCTTATATATATATATATATATATATATATATATATATATATATATATATATAATTTCATTAGAATGAGGTTGAATAACTCTGCAACCTTTTACATCTTCAAAATATCCAAACAAAAAAAATACACTTCTCACTTTTAGGTTGTAAAGCTTTCATTTTCTCATCAAGAATGTGAGCTCGTGCTACACTACCAAATACACAGAAGTGGCTTGCATCTGGATTAATTTTATTCCATGCTTCTTCTGATGTTATATTTTTTAGAGCCTTTGTGGGAGTGTGATTTACTATGTAATTTGCACAATTGATGGCTTTCATCCAATAATTAAGACTTAATCCCTTAGATTGGATCAAACAAATAGCCATTTCTTTTAATGTGCAATTTTTTCTCTCAGCAACATCATTTCATTGTGGTGTATATGGAACAGTGTGTTGCATTTGGATGCCATGTGCAGTGAAGTAACTTGTAAAAATTTTGTTCACATATCACCTCCATTATTTGTTCTTAACCTTTGAAGTTGATGTCTAGATTGTTTTTCTACAATGGCCTCACAAGTAAACAGCTTTTCAAACACTTCGCTCTTAAGTTTTAAGAAGTAAACCAAAGTGCGTCTGCAAAAGTCATCAATGAAAGTTAATAAATAGTTTCACCTAGAAAAAGAAGGAGAAGAAAGCGGACCACAGTGTCAGTATGAACAAGTTGTAAAGGGGTTGAGGCGTGCCAAGAGGCATGTTTTTCAAAACTGTCCCAATGATGTTTTCCAAAACGCAACTGGAACAAACACCATCTCTACAAGAAACAAGAGGAAGACTAGTCACTATTTGTTGATTACATAGATTTTGAAATGAGTGATAATTTAGATGACCAAACCACTCATGCCAAGGTTTACTCAAGTCATCACTATGAGCAACAAAAACTGATGGAAAAGATGATGACCCAAAGTTGCCAAACTTGTAAAACCTGATAATATCATCAACAATTCCAGTTGCAAGGACATGCTTAGGAACTTTTAAATCCTTAATTACAACTTGGTGAGGTCAAAACTCTACAGTTTTACCTTCACTTGAATGAGTGATCTGATATGTTGATAGAAGGTTGTAGGAAAGAATTGGAACACATAATACATCATTGAAATTACCATTATCTACCTGAATTGTTCTAGGCCCTTTAACAATAAGAGATCTATCATCACCAACAAGTATTTTCTTGGTGTTACATTCATTTAGAACAGAAAATATGGCTTTATCTTTAGTCATATGATAATGTGCTCCAGAATCAATATGTCATTCATCAGAAGAAGAAGTAGAAGTTGCATTGAAGGAGAAACCAAAAGAAAAAATTGCATGTCCATGAGAAGAAGAGTTAGAAGAAGAAGAATCAATATTGATGTTGTGTTTCTTCATCATTGCTTCTAAAGCTTCCATCTTCTTTAAACATTTGGACTCCACATGACAATGTTTCCCACAAACATTGCAATGTTTGTTAGTCTTCTTACTTTTATATTTTTCTCTTTTGTCACCATTAGGAGCGGAAGCTAGCTGAGAGGGTTTGGGACCCTTGTTTTTCTTGTTGTTGTAGAGAGGATGTTGCTTCGTAGGATTCTTTCTACTAAGCCACTAAGGCTTTGTTGGAGGTACCTGCAATGTTGATCACTCCAAGTTGTACAAGTTTATCTTGCTCTCTAATCAAAGCATCACAGAAAGACTCAAGAGAGGGATTTTGGTAATCACTCCCTAGAGCTTCTCTATTGGCATAAAAGGTAAGAGACAAACACAAAATATGTACTACCAAGATTAGAAAGAATAACATAGATGCATTGGTCTTCCTTCAGATCTATTTTGCATTCTATACTTAAAATTCTAAGTGTTTTGAAATTAGATAAATAATCTTCAATGCAAGGAAAATCATCGGGACTTAAAGTCATTAACTTATTTTCTATTTGGTGGGATCAAATAATTTTTTTTACCAAACACAGCTTCAAGCTTTTCCCAAGCTTTATCTAGGCCATCAATTCCTTGAAGGTGAAACCTTAAATCAGGAGAGATAGACATTTGATTAGTCCATGTGCTTCATCAATCTTATTATCCCATTTGATTTTATTTTCATCGTCAATGGGTTCTATATATTTTCCCAAGGTAATTTGGTAGAGTCCTTTACTTCTTAATACATCCTCCATATCAGATTTCCATGAGAAGTAGTTGGTACTAGTAAGCAAAAGATCATTGGGACAATCCATATTAAATATGCAAAGAATATGGATTTAAAATCTGAAACTAATGGTCTGGATGTAAAACTCTCAAAAAAATAAAAAATAAAATGGCATTAAAAACAGGCTTCAAGTGTGAAAGTTATGCCCTTTTGAAAAAAGGCATAAATAGTAACCAAAGAGCCATGTGGCAAGTAGAAGTTGGTCCACGTGGTGATGTTACTCCTAATTGTGCCTATAAGATCACTTTTAAATAAGTTGTGTATGAAGTGACCCACTTTTATAGAATAAGCAGGAATAACTTTTTCAATGAAGTTACTTTGTAAATGAAATTTGCATCTAAAAAATAACTTAAAATAAAATATCAAAGTTATTTAATAGTTATTGAATTTTATAATTAAATGAAATGCACTTTATAATGAATGCATAAACTTTTTCATGCAATCGAACAGTTTGAGCGGAGAGAATAAGGCTCGTTGCGATGGCTCACTCGGCTTTTTTGCAATCGTCGCACACCCCCTTGACAAGATCGCCCAGTCTTCTGAAGTTTGACCTAGATCTGAACTTGTATGGCTTCGCCCGGTGAGGGCGTACAAACCTCACATTTAGCAATGTGGTCGCAAATGAAAATAAGGATGGGTGCATTCCTCAACCGTCCTTTGAGGTCTTGTTGTCAATGCCCAACAACACTTCTTTTGACAACACTCACAAGGGTAAATCTATGGAAATAGATCTGGAGTCGTCCCATTCAAAGGCAACTCATCTATGGGAACCCAGAAAATGTATCCCATAGGTGACTTATGCTCTGAAATACATCATCAATACAACACAGATTGGCGACCAAAATTAGTACATGAAGGATCACTCTCTGATTGGAAAGTTTTTGGGTCTTTAGACCTCCAAGAAAAACCTTGTAAAATGGATCCAGCACTAGTGGCGGCCTGTGGGGAACTATGATCTCTAGCTTGGATCCAAGAGTTTTTTTTACAATATTTTTTTGTAATCTTGCAGACAAGAATCATATCTTCGAGGGAAACCCTTATTTATTTAAATTTGCTAGTCTATTTCTCAGGTATTGGACGGAGCGGTTCAGTCCTAGAAAGGAGAACTTCTCCCTTTATCCGGTTCGGATCCACTTGTATTCAATTCCCAGAGAATTATGGTTGGAACAAATTATTGCGGGCATAGGAAATACACTTGGGGTTTATGTCAAATCCTCGGAAGCCATGATATTCAAGCACTACACCTAATATGCCTCTATCTATATTTATTTGAACATTTCCAAGCCACTCTCAGTCTCCATCTGTCGAGAATACGAAGATGAAGATTGGAATCATAGGATTGACTACGAACATATCCCATTCTGATGTCGAAAATTTCATGAACATGGCCATCTTTTCTGTGACTATCCTCTCAATTCCCCTCCCCACAAATCCCACCCAATTGATCCTGAAAAATCAAAAGATGGTTTTACCCAGGTCTCAGGGAAGCGTAAATCTGGAAATTGTCGTCCAATTACCCCCATCCTAGTGGCCCTTCCTCCAGTAATTCTTTTGAAGTCCTCAATCACTTGCCTGAAGACTCCTAATCCAATCCATCAAGAGCCCATAGTGCCCCTCCCCAAAGCGGCAGTATATCTAGACCCAACCCTGAACCAATCCTCGAGCAGCTTTCCAACAACCCTTTACCTCAAACCAACAAAATTCCTCCTTGATCAGATATGGATGAGAGGGAGCTAGAAGGGGTAGATCCGATCACCCTTTAGCAAGCCTACTGCTACAAGGAACTATACACCATTCCCCTGGAACATCTTAGGAAGGTACACAAGGTCTTTATGAATTCTGCGACCGGTGCTACTTCCAGATCTGAGCCAAGATTGGGAATCCTCAAGGACCCCTTGAGAGATCCTTGAAAACATATCAAAAAAGAGAAAAAAACGAGGAAGAAATCCCACCCAATAGCTCATCCAAGATATTGGCAACTTCATGGTGAATTTTGGTCAGATCCACCTAATTTATAAGAGTTTCCCTCCCATCCCTCCCCCCTCTTGAGCATGAAGGTCATGTCCTTGAATATATGTGGAATAAATGGAAGAAGCAAGAAGAGGCTTCTTTGAAATCACATCATAGCAGAGAATCTTGATGTCCTCTTTCTTCAGGAAACCAAATGTGCAAGATTGGAGACGAACCAGATTTTGAGTCATTATTGGTGACAAGATCAATCCATCCACATGAATGCACAGGGTATGGATAGAGGCATGGCCATCCTTTGGAATCTGAACACAGTCATTATGGACAACTTCTTTTCTTCTAGATGGAAAATCTCAGCATAATATCACCTTGTTGGTTCTAGTCGCAGTGGCATTCTCACAAATGTTTATGGACCCCCCTCTCATTATGATAGATACTCCTTTTTCATAATTCCAGTGTCAATTGGTGGCATTGTTGGACAACATCGTTGGATTTTGGGGATTGATTTCAATATGATTCTATTCCTATCTGAAAAGCGTGGCGGAACACGCAGACTAGATGGGGGTAGTGGTGAATTCCAATCTCTCATCAACGATCTCCACTTGGTATATTTGGAAAATTCAAATGGAGATTTCACATGGTCTAATTGCATCTCAAGCGCTTAGCATATTGCTTGTAGCCTTGACCACTTTCTCATTTCGAAACCGCTCATGATGGACGAAACCATACTTGATGCATGCATTCTCTCGGTCATAGGTTCTGATCACTGACCCATACAGCTCTGCCTAGAAATCGCAGGATCCCCATGTCACAAGCCCTTCAAATTTGAAATTTTTTGGCTCTCTCATCTTGACTTTCAAAAGAATATTAGTCGTTGGTGGTCTGAAGCGATAGTCACTCATGGATCCTTTATGTATTGGTTCCAACAAAAGCTCAAAAACTTCAAACAACAATTAAAGGAGTGTAATAAATCTAACTTCGGCAATATCTTTCAAGCCCAGAGGGACCTTGAACAGCAAATGCAGAATATTCAGCAACAGATTATCAACCAGGGGTGCACATAACAGCTTAAATAAGAAGAGATCAACGTTAGATGTCAACTGGAAGAAAGATATGCACAGGAAGAGGTTCATTGGCACCAGAAATCCAGTGTGAAATGGTTGAAGGAGGGGGAAAGAACACCAAGTTATTTCATCTATCAATGATCCAACAGAGGCACATCAACAGGATCTCGAAGTTGCAGAACTCCTAGGGCCAGACCATCATGAATCATGAGGACATCGAGTAGGAATTGGTATAATTTTACCAAAATCTCCTTTTGGAACTTGTTCAGGATTGATCAATATCTATTAACAAAATATTTTGCAACATCCCTTCCCTCATCATTGATTATCATAATGCATCCCTCGTGTGGTTGATTAAGCAGGAACAGGTGGATCTGTCCATCCATATGTTTGCAATAAAATCCCCTGGCCTTGACGGTTTCACCATCGACTTCTTCCACCATTGTTGGCATGAGGTTTGGCAACTCATTGAAGATTCAAGGAAATCATAATCGATCCTACCGACCCTGAACACAACTTTCCTGACACTAATCTTGAAGGAGGAGCGCCCCTCTCACCCCAAGAAATTCTGACCCATCGCTCTCTGCAACGTTATCTACAAAATAATCACCAAGGTAATTTCTCTTAAAATCAAGCCTATTCTTCCCTTCATTATCTCTCATGAGAAATATGGCTATGCGGAGGGTCGATAAATCCTAGATAGTGTCATTCTTGCCCACGAAGTCATTCACTCCCTGAAAACCACTAGTAGGCCTTGTATTCTCATCAAATTAGATCTATCCAAAGCTTTTGATAGGATCAGCTGGCAATACATGAGCTCCCTTATTTTGGCCTTTGGCTTCTCTAATGACTAGGTCACATGGGTCATGAACCTCACCTCCTATGCTTTCTTTTCCATCATGTTCAATGGCATCCCCTCTAAGAATTTTTCTCCCTCTCGAGGCATCATACAGGGATACCCTCTCTCTCCCTTCCTCTTCATAATCATGGCAAAAGGTTTTAGTTGGGTCGTCAAGGAGGATCTTTTGGAGGGAACTCTTGAAGGCATTTCCTTGCATGGCATGAATCCCTCAGTCTCCCATAGTCAATTTGTAAACAACACGATGTTAATGGGTTCTCGCACTGCCCAGGAAGCCCTCTGCATCATGGAGATTCTTAATGACTTCAGTGCAGCCTCGGGCACCTCCATCAACACGAGAAGTCCCAAATATTCTTCTTTAACACCCCTTGGGCTATTCAATCCTGCATCTCTCACATCCTTTGAATTTGTAGGAGCTCCCTTCCATCCAAGTACCTTGGTATCCCTCTAATTGACAATTCCCTTCATAATAGCTCCTGGGAAGACCTTCTAACCTTTATTCATAATCACCTAAACTCTTGGACTTTTAGTACCTTGAACATGGTCGGACGCTTGACTCTCTTGAAATCTATCCTCCAATCCATCCCCATATATACCTTTTCTTCTATGGTCGTGCCTAAATCGGTTTTGAATACCATCAAAAGCATCCAAAGGAATTTTCTTTGGCACGGAACCCGGGAGGGTCGTAAATGGGCTCTAATAAAATGGGAGGAGCTCTGCAAACCAAAGCTCACTAGAGGACTTGGTCTTAGAGACCCTCTTTCTCTCAATCAAGTTCTTGGAGCGAAGATCTAGTGGTGTTGTCTCACACACCCCAGTGAACTCTGGACTCGACTCTGGCACCATAAGTATAATCCCCACTTACAGGAGGCCCATCTCATTTGATGAAATGATCAGCATCCAGGCTCTCTAATTTGGAATGCGGCCAGCCAAAATCATCATCTTATATAGACACATGCTTTTTGGGAGATCAAAAATGGAGGTAATGCTTTGTTTTGGACCGACTCATGGCAACAATCCCCACCACTCTCTCAGATTCCGCAGTTGGATGACTTCCACTTATTATCAAACCAGGTCAACTTTCACTTGGTAGTCGACTTCTAGAAGGGGATCTCTTCTGAGGCCACTTGGCTAAACTAGAAACTCACTCTGATGGACTTTGGTTTACTCACTAATGTTAATATTAGTCCTTGGCAAGAGGAGGCTCGTCACCGTAAAATTCATCTTAAGCAAGGTCTAGACATCCTACATTTGGGTCATTCTCCTTCCGGGACCTTCACCATAAAGGAGGTTTATGGCCTGAAGGCCTCCTTCAGTTCTTTGGCCAAGGCCCCCATCTAGTGAAATATTTGGACCATCAATCATTGGCCAAAAGTTAGTACTTTATAATGGTTGGTGGCGCACCACAACATTCTGACCTGGGAGAATTTAATCAAAAGAGGATTTATTGGTCCCTCTATTTTAATATTGTGTTCCTCTCAGGGGGAATCAATGGAACATCTATTCAATAATTGTTTTTTCACTTCTCATCTTTGGGATCAGTGAGATATTCTCATGCACACCCCGTATCACCGACATACCAACATCACTGAAACCATCGCTAGATGGAGACCCAATGCTTTCAAGAGCCTTGTCCTCAATCACATTTGGCAATTGATCCCAGATTTTATCCTCTAGAACATCTGGAAACAACGCAATCGTCGAGTATTCCAGTCTACTCAACTCTCTTGGAGACACGTGTGGGACATAATTACACAAAATGTGCTTGAAATAGTAATTTTAAGCCACTGTACTTCTGAAGACCTTCCAGACGATCCCAATGAGAAAGCCATCCTTAATGACTGGACTTTCCATCCCTCCACTGTAGTTATGGCCTCTCTGCCTCGTCCCCCTTCAGCCCCCAGCCCTAGATTTTGGTCATCTCCTCCCTCGGGCTTCATTAAACTCAATTTTGATGGAGCTTCTAAAGGTAATCCGGGTCTGGCTGGGTTTGGGGTGGTTTTCCGAAATGAATATGGCTCTATCCTGCATCTTATGGTTGGAAATATTGGCTATGACACTAACAATGTGACGGAATTGTGGGCGTTGGTTCAGGGTCTTCAGTCAACTCTTACGCTTGGCTTCACTCGGCTCATAGTTGAAGGTGATTCATTGGTGATCCTAGGCTTGCTAACAAAACTCTTGCATGATTCTGAGCCAGACCGAATTTCCCCTTATTGGAGACTCACTCACAATGTGGAATGTCTTCACTCTCTCCTCCTTCCTCTCTTGTCCCTTATCCCAATTCATGTTCGTCGGTAGCCCATTAAGGTAGGCGATAAGTTGGGCAACCTCGGAGTCCATTTGGAAGTGGAAGATCTCGAATGCAACTCTACTCTTTATCCTGATCATCATGTCCTTAAAGACTGTATTTCTCTGTCAAGAGTTATCGACCTCCCCCCGGATGGGGTGTCATCATAAGGTAAGTGACATGAAGTGGCCATCCAGAAGCTACACAGTTGGTTGCACAAGTCCCAAGCTCCATTTGGCTTGGCCCTTGCATGTGCGGCAAGATCATCACCCGGCCTCCTCCCACAGGAGCGTTGTAAATGCTATGGTATAGTTCGTTTGTGCAACGTTATTCTCCCCCCCGCCCTCCCCCAGTCATATTGTAGATTTTAACCTTGTACAATTATTTACTGCAAACAAATTTTCAATAAAAGAACAGAAAAGATACAATGGAAAATACACACATTACACATATATTTTTCCCTTGGAAACCCAAACCGGGAAAACCAGCATCTTCTATATTCATATCTTCATACATTGTTTACAATACAATATACATATAGGGTCCCATAGATTCCAAAACCCTAATCCAATAACCAAGGTTATTCAACAACCCTAATTCCTTAACCGGAAATAGAAAACCATCTGCGAAAAACATGTGCCGAAAAATTGCCCAAAAATGGACACAAAAAATTGCCAAAATATTATAGTCGTGCAAAGAATATAACACATACCCAACATTATCCCACTTGTTATTTTCTTTGCATACAGGGGGTTACAAGGTTACATATTCAACAATCCAGAGAAGCAATGCTCATAGATCCTCTACATCAAGAGAACTTCTCAGTGCTCATAGATTTTGTTAATGAATCTGCAACATTCTTCAAAGTGTCCACCTTCATCAGTGACACCTTGTTTTATTCAACCATATCTCTCACAAAGTGATATTGAACATCAATATGCTTTGTCTTTGAATGATAATTTGGGTTCTTCACCAGAAAAATTGCACTTTGACTGTCGCAATCTATCCTTATAGTTTGGTGTACCAACCCAATACCTAAACACAATCTTTGTAACCATATTGCTTCCTTGCTTGCATGAATGGCTGCCATGTATTCAGCTTCTAGAGTTGAAAATTCCACTACAGACTGTCTTTTTCTCATCCAAATGATTGCTTCTCCAAACAGGTTAATCACATACTTGTTTGCAGATCTTCTATGATCCAGATCTCCAGCCCAATCTGCATCTACAAAGCCATGAATTTCCAACACTCTATCCAAACCTGGTCTTCCCTGGTAGCATAATAAATAACTAGTAGTGCCACGCAAATCCATGAAAACTCTCTTTATTGTTGTCCAATGCTCTTTCCCTGGTTTTGACATAAACCTGCTCAAAACTCCCACTGCATGCGCAATGTTCAGTCTAGTACATACCATTGCATACATCAAATTGTCAATCACAATCGCATATGAAACACAGGACATGTTCTCCTCCTCTTCATGTGTCTTGGGACACTGATCCACAGATAAATTTACACCTACAGGAATAAGGACCCTTACCGGTTTACATTCCAGCATATTAAACCTCTGCAATATTGTCTAGACATATTTTCTCTAATTTAACCAGAGTTTCTTGTTTTTCCGATCTCTTTTAATTTCCATGCCCAAAATGAAATCTGCAGCACCAAGATCCTTCATTTCAAATTTAGAGGACAACTTAGTTTTCACATCCTGGATAATCTCCTTGTTGTTTCCTATCAGCAACATGTCATCCACATGCAAGGCCAAATAAATCAAATGATCGCTAACTAATTTAAAATACACACAATGATCCTCTTTGCTTCTTGTGAAGCCAAGTCCCAACCTATAAGTATCAAATGTTTTATACCACATCCTTGGTGATTGTTTTAAACCATACAGAGACTTTTTTAGTTTTCATATCAGCTCCTTCTTTCCCTTCATAGAAAATCTGTATGGTTGCTTCATCTAGATTTCTTCTTCTAGATCCCCATGTATGAATGTTTTCTTCACATCCATTTGTTCTACTTCAAAATCAAATACAACAGCAACATATAACAGAAATTTAATAGAGGTTAACTTGGAAACAAGAGAAAAAATCTTACCAAAATCAATTCCCTCAACCTGGGAATAACCCTTTTCTACTAATCGAGCTTTGTATTTCTCCACTTTGTCATCTTCATTCAGCTTCTTTTTAAATACCCATTTGTTTCCAATGGGATTTTTTTCAGTCAGAAACTCCACTAGATCGCAAGCCTCATTCTTATCCAAGGCTGCCATTTCTTCAGCCATGGCCTTTTTCCATAGTTTTCCATCCTCTAAATCCACTGCCTCCCTAACAATTCTAGGATCATCATCAGTAATGGACAAAGCAAAATTTGAATGGAAATAAGATGGAGTATACCTTTCCGGTCTCTTTTTTTCCCGAACCGATCTCCTCAATACTAGAGTATGAGGATCTTCTTCTTTTGATTCATGTTCTTATGTACAGTCTGATTCATCATCCTTCAACTCAAACTTTTTCTTCTCTAGTTCTTCCTTACTTGATAGGACTTCATGTTTGACAACATCTTTCATTTCTCTAAATACCACATCTCGGCTATACACAACCTTCTTAGTTTATGGGTTCCAAAGCTTATAACCTTTGAGACCATCTTTATACCCAATAAAGATACACTTTTCAACATTCTTAACTAGATTACTCTTGTTTTCCTTTGGAACATGAACATAGGCCTCACATCCAAATACCTTGAGATGTGTGAGAGAGGGTTTCTTACCAGTTCATACCTCATGTGGAGTCTTATCATCCAGTGTTGATAAGGATGATCGATTGACCAGGTAATATGCAATACCCACTACATCTTCTCAGAATTCTTACCCTAACTTGGCACCATTGAGCATGCACCTTGTTTTTTCCATCGACGTCCTATTCATCCTTTCTACAACTCCATTATGTTGAGGTGTATAAGGAGTAGTCTTTTTCCTTGATATATTGCATTTCTTATAGAATTCTTCAAATTCATTCCCGCGGCACTCTCCATCATTATTCGTCCTCAACACCTTAATTATTTTCTCTATTTGATTCTCAACAAGAGTCTTAAACTCTTTAAACCTGTCAAAGACTTCAGATTTCTTCCTGAGGAAATATATCCAAGTATTCCTTGAGAAGTCATCTATAAATGACACGTAGTACACAAATTTTCCCAATGATGGAACCGACATAGGTCCAAACACATCACTGTACCCTAGCTGTAAAATTCCTTCTGCCCTCTTTGCACCAGAGGCGAATCTTACCCGATTTTTCTTCCCATATACACAATGTTCACAAAAATCAAAATCTAGAGAGCAATTAGACATACCTTCAACCATACCTTTACCGTGTAGTAGTCGAAGAACCTTTTCTCCGATATGCCCCAATATTTGATGCCACACCATAACCTTTTCTTCAGAGACTATAGGAGTTTTTTCCTCTTCAGCTCCAATATCAGGAACAATGGAAGTATTACACCCATCACTAATAGTGCTTCCTTACAACTTATACAGATTTCAAATCCAAACTCCCTTCAGCAACACCATTGTTCCTCAAAATAATTTTTTTACCCCTGCATCATCTAATTTGCTTACAGAAATCAATTTTCTGGCCAATCTTGGGATGTGTAGAACACCAAGAAGTGTTATAATCCTTCCATCTATGATCCTCAACTTGACTCTTCCTCTTCCTATTATTTTGGTTGTCGAGTCATCACCTAAGAAAACATTACCTCCATAATACCTTTCATATTCACATAACCACACCTTGTGGGGAGTCATATGAAAGGATGCAACTAAGTCAACCAGTCATGCCTCATGATCTGCATATGTCCTTAAAGAAGCTAAGTACAAATCCCCTCCTTCTTCCTTGGAGGTATTTTATTCTCTAGAGAGAGCACCTCAAATCCCTTCATTCTCTCAACGTTTTTGGATCTACATAGCTTCTTGAAGTTCCCTTATTTTCCACATCCCCAACATACCTTTACAAACTTTTCGAGAGATTTAGAACTACCCTTAGATTTAGATCTCCCACTCGAGGACTTAGATCTATTTCTTTCCTAGGAGTGCCCTCTTGCAAATAATGCATATGCTCTATGTTCTTCCATGTTCTTCTGTCTCATCTCCTTCATCAACAAAGATGAGACCACATCATCAAAACTCAAGGTAGTTTTATTACTACCTATGGCCACAACCAGACTATCCCACGAGTCTAGTAAAGAGAAAAGTAAACTGATACACTTATCTTCATCCGAAATTTTAATCTCAACAAATAATAACTGACTTAACACAATATTGAAAGTGTTCAGGTGCTCTGTCACAGAGTCTCCATCTCTCATCATGAGGTTATACAACTTCTTCCATAGGAACAGTTTATTACCAGGGACTTAGACTGATACAAGTTCTCCAACTTATCCCATAACTCCTTGGTTGTCCCTGACACATTCAGTAATACTAAATCTGAGAGACACAATCGGATTATGCTCTTTGCCTTCCGATCCAACTTTTTCTAGTCATTTGTTGACATTCCTGTAGGTGCAATACCTGGATTCACCACAATCCATTGATCTCTATCTATCAACATATCTTCCATCTTGAGCTTCCACAGCTCAAAACTTTTCTCATTAAATTTATCGATCTCTATTTTCAAACTACTCACCATTTATTTTCTCTTGAAGAATCAATACCACAGATCTCCCACTGTAACAAGGCTTATCACAGTCTTAAGACAAACCCCTAACCACAAAGTCCCCCTGAAGCCAATAATCTCTCTGATACCAAATGTAGATTTTAACCTTGTACAATTATTTACTGCAAATAGATTTTCAATAAAAGAACAGAAAAGACACAATGGAAATTACACACATTACACAGATATTTTACCCTTGGAAACCCAAACTGGGAAAACCATCATCTTTTATATTCATATCTTCATATATTGTTTACAATACAATATACGGTCCAACCCTTCCAGCCACAGGTTCATGACAACCTTCAACAAACCAAGCAGCACGATGTCTTCAGCAAGGCAAGCAGCTCACCAAGATTCAAATTCAGCAATCGCTTTCCCCTCTCCCCCGGGAACTCAACTCAATGGAGACCATTGCTTCCTAAGGAGGGAGGATTGATCCAGGTGGATATCGGTGGCCACCCACCTTTTCCAACTTGCTCAAAATAGTTTATGGCAATTTTGGTAGTTTACGATTTTTAGCAGTTTTTTGGGTCCTGAACTTCCGGAGTTGTTTTGAGGCCTTAAATGATGTTTTTTGGGAAAATGGGGAGCAACATGGAACAAAGTTCGATGTTTCTCACACAACAGTTGTAGTTCTCGGATAGATATTTTCAGCGAGCTATCGTACACCCCAAACGGAGATCGTATGACAAAGTTACGCCCCTGGGAGAGCGATAAACTACCCCCATCGGGGCCCGCAAACCTTTTGGCTTTTCATCTTCCAGGGTTAGGGTTTTGGATTTTCTTTATGTTAAAAAGGCCCTTAGAGCTTCATTGTAATAATCATCTTCTTGCGAATGAGCACAGCCATCACATCTCTTCTCAGAGATAAGCTGCCACCATTCTAGCGAGTCTTTCACTCTGTATTTTTACAGTCTCTGTACATTTACTTCATTAATATAAATCATGTATCACTGTATCTATGTGTTTATGGTTGCATCTCTGATACATTTTTATTATATTATTGGATATCCGCAATATCTCAGTTTATTTCTTTATTATATCTCCACTCTCATTTTGTGCCAAAAATAATCTGGATCACTTACTTGTTGTGTTCTCGCAAGCAAGGTTATCATTTCTCTGGGGGTATTTCCTTGGAAGGGTTAAACGAGGTTGGTCACTCAAAATTCAGTCGCAGGTCAACTATAAAACATGGGTGGGAGAGGGCGTTAAGGGAATTGTGTCAAGGAAAACAAAAACTCGTAACCGAGGTCCTTAGAGAAGGGATGACCTCTTTTAAGGTTAACCCATAATTTTATTTTCTCTTAATATCCATGGCTTAGGAGGGAAAGCCAAGAAACTCTCCCTTCGCAATTTGTGTGACTCTGTCAAACCTGGTATTCTTCGTATACAGGAAACCATGGGGTGTTTTGACTCTTTTGTGTTTGATTCAAAAAGGTTTTTTCCCAGTTGGATCTTTTCAGGCATCAATTCCACTAGTCTCCCTAGTGGTATTGTTATGGGTTTGTCTCCAAAAGTTAAGTTGATCAATTCCTTTTCCTTTGTATCTGGTCTATGCATAGAGATTTTCTTCAACAACTTAAATCGTTCTCTGAAAGTTCTCAATGTTTATGGACCTTATGCAGGAAGAAAGGAGTATTGCGATAAGTTGTTTGGTTCCTGGTTTATTGTGGATAACAAGTTAATTACAGGGGATGACTTAAACTTTATGGTCAAAAAGAAGGAGTCTTGGGGCTCTTCGGGCCGAGAGGATATCTTTTCAAGCTATTTTGTTCATAAATTAGAGTCTAGATATTTGGTGGATGTGGAACCAATTCAAAAGAAGCTAACATGGTTCAACAACAGAGGCAGGAATGACGGTACTTTTAAACAGATTGATCAATTTCTTGTGCATGATAGTCTTCCACAAGAGATTGATGATTATCGGTCTTGGGTGGGGTCGGTTCGCTCCTCTGATCACTAGCCCATACTCTCGGAACTAGGTTGATTGGAGAGAAAATCGGGTTCATTATTTAAATATAATTTTGGTTGGGAATCTATTGAGGAATTCAAGAAGCTAGTGTATTCAGATTGGGTCCATTTCAATGAGAATAGAGGGTTTTTGGATAGTGAGCAATTTGTTTGTAATCTTGAGAATATCAAAAAAGAGGCAAGTGTATGGGTCAGGACTCGGTGGGAGTCAAACGATAGAGAGCTAAAGTTGGTAGAGAAAGAGTTGGAAGGGTCATATGCCCAAGTGCTTACAAGAGCCACAATGATCATAGCTGAGAAGGATATGTGTAAAGCATTGGAATAAAAAAGATACGCAATTTTGATGGAGAATGAAAACACATGGAGGCTCAAAAGTCAAGTATTATGATTAGAGGTGGGAGACCAGAATTTGAAATTTTTCCATAAATTTGCAAATCATAGTAAAAACTATAACTCCATCTAGGAACTAGAGGATTCCTCAAGGACTAAGAAAAGGGATTTTGATGATCTTGCAAATATTAGAGTGGCCCATTTCAAAGACTTGTTTTATGAAGGAAAAAATGAAAAAGTAGGGGATATGTTGAAGCTTATTGCACTTTTCCCCAAGACTGTTGATCAAGATGATAATAGAGACTTTTTTAGAAAGATAACAAGGGACGAGCTCCATGGGATTTTGGCAACATCTTAAAAGGATAAAATTCCAGGCCCCGACAGGTGGATGACATAATTTTACAGAGACTTCTTTGATTGTGTGGGCGAGGATCTTCTCAGGGTTTTGGAAGAAGTTTGAACTTGAGTAAAACTCAAATTCAGTATAAATGTAACATTTATTGCCCTCATCCCAAAGTTTGATTACCCATCTTCCTTTGATGAGTTTAAACCCATAGCTTTGTGTAATTATCTTTACAAAATCATAACTAAAATCATAGCAGAGAGGCTTAAACCATCCCTATCAAACTATATCTGTCAGGAACAATTTAGGTTTTTGAAGGGTTGCCTTATACACGAAGATATTGGTGCTACATAGGAGGGCATTCATTCCATTAAGACACAAAGAAAAGAAGTATATGTGGTCAAAATCGATCTTTCATAGAGTCTTGTGGTTGTACCTCGGACTCTTGTTATTGCACATTGATTTTGAGCTTCAAGCTATAAAGTGGATTATGGCTTGTGTCACCACAGTTTCTTTTGTGGTCTTTATCAATGATGCAGACTCTTCATTCTTCAATGTGGGTTGGGGGTTCAGACAAGGATGTCCCTTATCACCTTATTTGTTCATCCTAATGGTGGAAGAGTTGAGTAGGGCGTTGGTAGAGGCCATATGCTCACAGTCATTCCATGGTGTCAGTTTCAGTAATTTGGTTAAACTCACCCATCTTTTGTTTGTAGACAATGTATTGATCTTTTGTTGTTGTGCAACTGTAGTTTGCATCACCTTGAAAAACATATTATCTCTTTTTAGTTCAATGACCGGCATGATCATCAATGAGAACAAGTCAGCCATATACTTACCAAGGAAGAATGAAGAATTCAAGGTTCTTTTTTCAAATATGTTTCACTTTTCTATCAAAGAGATTGAAGAGGGGTTAAAATACCTCTATTTCACTATCAAGCCAAATATGTATGTCAAAGTGGACTGGGCCTGGTTGGTTTCAAAGGTGAAAAGGAAATTCTCTCATTGGTGTAATTGATGGATCTCCAAGGGTGGGATATTAGTGCTTATAAAGACTATGTTGGAGGCAATACCCATGTACTAGCATCTCATGACCTCGATCCCAAAAAGTATCCTTCATCGAATCAAGTAAAAAAAATTAATTACCTTTGGAAAGGTATCTTGGAGTAGAAAGGGTCGCATCTTGTTAATTGGTGCAATATGTCCAAACCAACATAGCTAGGCGGATGGGGACTTGAGGACGGGATTCTATTTGGGCGTGCACTAGAAGCGAAGTCGCTCTGGGTCTTTTTTACTCAGAAGAGGTTATGGAGACAAATAATTATTGCAAAGTATATAGCCCTCTTATAGTGATGGATTGGATCCGTCGAAGAAATAAACTTATTTCAAGTTCCTCGTCACAGTGGAGGACTTTGTATCCTTCTTTTCCTATGATCGGAAAGGCCTTGGATTGGAAGGTTGGGAATGATTCATTAGTGAGAATTGGCTTTGATGCCATAGTAGGATGTGGGGAAAGCATTTTACTCAAAGAGGATTCGGTCTACTCCCCCATACATAAAGGTTTTTGTACTCTGGATCGAATTGTAAATGCGGAGACGTCTTCCAATTGGAGGTAGGGTTGGTATACTACGGAGGAAGTTGGGTTGGAAGAAAGGTGGAGCTTGGATTGGTCTGGCTTCCTTGCAAAATTGCAAAAAGTGTGCATTCATTTGTCTCAGAAGGATGAGGATCTCGTATGGGCATCTAATCAGTCTGGTGGTCGATACTCAGCTAAGTTGGGATACTTAGAGTTGTTGGACCAAGACGTCCATAATAAACAATGGTGGTATAAATAGTTATGGAGGATAAGGGGGGGCCCGAAAGGTTTGTTATTCTTCTGGTTAATTTTAAAAGGAAGGGTCCTTACTTGGGACTGGCTCCAAAAATATGGCCAACAGGGATCAGGGCTATGTTATTTCTGTAAGAATGTCAAGGAAACTGATTCTCATATTTTCTTAGATTGTTTTCTTTGTTAAGTATGTATGGTATTAGGTCAGTACACATTTGGGTTTCGATCACTTATGGCCAAAAATAAATATCTTAGAGTTCTTCAAAATCTTTTTCTCGAATAGATCTTATCCTCCCTAGGTGGCACTACCTATCCTTGTCTCCCAGGGGTTGTGGCTTACTCGGAATACAGGCCTCTTCAAGATTAAAGTGTGGCCATCCATACAAGTCTTGCAATGGGCTTTAGCTTTGTCTCAAGTATATAAGCTTATTCCATTGCAAAAGGTGCCCAAAATCGTAGAGCAGTTGGTAATAAATATTTTCATCCCATGGGGGTTCTTTGATGGGGCTTGTCAGGGCCATATAAGATTTGTGGATTGGCCATCATGCTTTAATTTTCTAAGGACCACTTCATTCGAGGGAAAGCCAAAATTGGACCCGGGTCCAATACTAGAGTCGAACTTTCGACATTACTTGATCTCTTAAGCTTAGTCGTCAAGGAGGTACTGACATTACAAGTCTTTGGAGATTCTAAGTTTAAAGTATTGAGTGGATGTTGGATAAGTTGCAAATTTTTCATCTACATATGCTTCAAATGGGTCAAAAACCGAAAAATATTTCAAGCCTGTTACAAGATATTTGCTATGAGCACATTTACAGAGAACTCAATAAAGAGGCGAACACTTTGTCTAAGGAGGCACTTGATTTAAATGTAAACGTGTTCATGTGGGAAGAGTTTGAGGAGGGGAAGTTGATAACTATTATGGTTGAGAGGTTTATTTGAGCTATCTGGTTAAATGAACTACCTTGGATCTAGAGCAACATGTTATGGAGCTTTAAATATTTTGGACACTTATTTTTGTAACTTTCGTTGAACAGTTTGGTTTTCCCACTTGTCCGTTTGCGAAGTAACGCATTTTGAATGTACTATCTATACCTTAATACAAAGTGTGATATATATATATATATATCACACTTTCTATTAAGGTATAAGGTAATTGTAATCAAATCAGTATAAATTAGAATAAATTTAAACTAAAAAATAGACATATAATTATTCTATTATTAATTATTTTTAAGTTTTAAGTTTTAAGTTTTTTTTTTAATTTAATTACTTCATCTATGGGTAATATTACGATTTTTCCATGCAACTCTCCTTGGTTGTAGAGATTTAGCAACCAATTTCAACTACATCACGATAATTTTATTTTTTAAGGTTACAATAAATATAAAACCCATACCAAAAAATACACCAAGTACAACTGAAGACACACAACTAGTGGTTTTGAAAGAAAAGAGGCCAAACCTAGTGGTTTCAAGTTCAATCCTACACTACCACATCTCAAATGGAGGAGGCCAAGAAGATAGTGTTGCAATGGCTCTGGAGGCTAATAAGGAGAAACAAAACTATGAAGATTAAAATTGAAAATGTGCTAGGAGTACAACCTCTACCCAAAAATCAAACATCTAAATTGAAACTAATTCAAACATGGACCAATCTTAAATCTAAAAATGAAAATGAAAATGAAACTTGTGTTTAAACTAGGAGTGGAGCTAGGGTTTGATAGTCGCGGCGAGTTATGGTTTGACAGTTGCGGCCACAGCATAGAGCAGCATGAGCACCAACGAGGTGGGTAAGGGGACCCCCTCATACAAACAGATAGTGTGGACAGAGGGAAAGGGCCAAGAGGCATAATTTTCAAGACATCAGCGACAGGAACCTCGGGATTAGACCCAGGGAAGCATCAAGAAAGAAGCTAGGAAAAAAATGAAACCACCAGTGAAGACACTAAGGAAACTCAGAATGAGACGCAAGACACTGCGGAGGCCAACGGGACAGAAGGGCACAACCC
>JASDQU010370833.1:6691-21694 GCA_032191745.1 Picea mariana
CCCGGGAAAGCTCAGAATGCATTGGTTAGGACCGTACGAGGTAAAATTTTTCATATATGGAGGAGCTATACATTTAAGATATTTAACAGGCATAGAACTCAAAGGAATGATCAATGGGAGCCGACTAAATCTGTATAAGGACAGTCGACCATCCACTGCACAGTAAAAAAATATAAATAAAAAAATAATCGAAAAGAACAAAAAGGAAACAAAACCAAAGCAAACACAATGCGCCAAAGGTAGAAAGGCCACACAAGTTTAGAAAAACAAATTTGACAAAGGATACCGGTCACATCCAAAGGGAAAAAGCGAGAAAAGCAGAGCCAACAAAAGCAGGTTAGCACCACAGTTGACTTGTTTGATAAAGCAACACAACTTTGGACTAGGTTGGAAGAGGATCCACAAGTCCAACGATGGGACAAGGAAGAGGAAAGGATCAATGAAGCGATCAAAGAGCTCAAGTAGAAGCAAAAGACAATACCAATCCCAGAATGATTCAAAGGGATGCAGGAGATGAGGAAGCTGCAGGCATAACTCATCACTGCGCAAACGTAGAAACAAGAGCGTCAGGATGAAATGGAGCCATTGCAAGAGTGGGTAGCAGAAGTAATGGAACAAGCAGAGGAAGCTAAGACAAAGATACTAAAAACCCAGGAAGAATGTGTCGGATTGATCAATGATGAAGTGGCAGTCCAGGTAGTGGACACAATCAAGGAGAATATCATGCAAGCGCTGACACAAGAAGCAGAGCTCAAGGAAAATTTCCAGACGATCACCAAGGAGATCGAGGAAGCTCAGAAGGATTAGGTGGCTCGGGACGAGCCATGTGTCAGTTTTGGGGGCCTGTTGGTAGCAGGTCGAAGTGGAAACAAGGATGATCATGGGGAAAGAAAGTGTGCAGAAAGAGAAGCAACAACTGGAAGGAAACACAACATGCGTGCATGCAAGAAAGCATGCACAAGGAAAGCGACAACTGTATAGAGGAACAACACGTGCACATGGGAGAAAGACCTAACATCGGTAGGGTTATGGTTTTGGTAATGAATTGTAATGGCTGAAGAGACAAATATGTATAAATACCGATACTTAGGTATTGTGGAGGAGTTCTATAATTTTCTAGGGATTTTGTAGTTGTTCCGATTTAGTTAGTAGTTGGCTTTGCATTATCGTAGATATGTATTATTTGATGCGATATGTAATGTTTTGGTATGAACTATTTTGTAATATTTTGAGCTAGAGAAGAGGAGATAAGGTAGATCTTGAGGATTAGATCACAGGTTGAGGATCATGGTGTGATCTAGTTCGCATCATACAGATCTTACTCATCTGAGGAGAATTGTAAGCGCGCGATGCTGTAGATGCAGAACTACCATAATAAAATAGCCGAGAGCCAAATCTTTGTGGACGTAGCCTAGGAGGGGGTGAACCATGGTAATATTTGTGTAATGTGATGAATGCATGCATATATTTATCCTCTTTTCAATAGTTAAATATTATGCTTAATGAATGAATGGGTTATTATATTGCTATGAAATATGGTTGCACTATTAAGGAAATAAGTTCTTGAAGGTAATGCACAGTCACGAATAACAGTAGGTTACAATCACAAGTTATAGTAAATGTCTCTGAATATAGATCTCATATCTCATACTCAATCCTAGGTTGTAAACACCTGAGTCTTACAACCACCCATTAAAGCTATCTCAGGTGAGACTGCGCACCGCATTCTGTGTGCCGTGTTGCCTTCTGGTTTACCAGGAGGGCCGATAGTTTTAGAGGCTTTGTTAGAAACCCGAAAGACATGAAAATTGGGTCAATAAGAAGCTCAGAATAGAGGAGAGTAACCAACACCCCTCCAATTTATTATCACACCCTTCTGACTGATTTCACCCAGATTGGTTCGAGGAAGAATGAAAGAATACAAGATTTTAATATCAGGTTTAATAAAACTTTGAGTAAGATTCCAAAATTTAAAAGATCGAATGATTCAGTCGTACTCGGTTTTTATAAGAATGCAATGCCCCCGAATGTGAAATATGCTCTCAGAACATCCCAGATGGATACTTTGGAAGAAGCAATGACTAAATCCACAAAGATGGAAGAAATTATGATTGAAACGGGTGCCGACCCCGACATTTTACTGGGAAAAGTACAAAGGAAACTAGGAGGATTAAGTATTTATAATCAAGGAACCTCTAGTTCAAGAAAGAATAAAGAATTCAAGCCACAAATGACTCAAAATTAAACAATTGGAGGAGGATATTTCAAGGGAACCATACCATATGTGAAGGTAGACCCTGTGGCGACACAAGAAACCAAGAAAAGAATTGAAATTGCATAAATGAATATAACTATCAAGCAAATGCAGAACGAGATAACTAAACTAAGAAGGGGGGATAATTATGTGGAAAATCTGAGAATTTTGGTCCAAGAGAAAAGAAGGAACCCTCCCCAAGAAAATAGAGTGATATTTGAAAACATGGATAATCCGAAAAGACCAAGGGTTCCCAAGAATTATGCCCCCAATGCAGTTTTTCTGGATGATGTATATGATGAGCAAATGCTTGAGCAAGAGAACCATTACTCACCTGATGAAAGTTCTGAAACTGTATAGATGGACAGATGCAAGACGTCCATGTATATATTTGAAGAAGGCGATAATGACCCCAACTCACAAGAAAACATCACCCAGACAAGAGGACTTGTAAATAGATCCAAGAATAAGAATGATTCTGAAAAAGAAAATAAAAAAAGACAAAGAAAAAAAAAATGAGAAAAGGGAAAATGAGAAAGTGACAAATAGTGTTGGAAGTAAAAAGCAACACCTGACATCAAACTCCACTCAGATGACATACAATGTTGTAGAGGACTTAAGTAAATTAAGGATAATTCTGCCTTTTATAGAAGTGGTGAAGATTCCCCAACAAAGGGAAAACAATTTGATATTGTTGGATGATCCGTACAAAAAATCAGAAGCTGTTGTTACCAATTCGAAACAAAGCCAGAACCAATCAACTACCAAGATAACAGGTAAAATTCCTCCCTTTTATATTTCAATTAAAAACCATGATGTTGCACTTCATAATTTTTTAGTTGACACTGACGTGACCAATAATATCATGCCACTAGTGGTCATGGAGGTATTGGGTATGAAATGTACCAAATATTATGAGACTGGTGAAAGTATATATGCAATCGATTCTAGAAAAGAGTCAGCTTATGGATAAATCAAGGAATTTTATGCTTGGATCATGACTACCCCCCATATTATTACAGTTTTCAATATTATCGTGGTAGACCTTCTTGTGACATATGGAGTTGTTTTTTGAAGAGATTGGTCATTCATGATCAGAGGATATATAATGAATGATGGAAGTTGCATTATGCTTCCAAGAAAAGAAGGAGCCATGATTAAGGTGCCCCATGAACCCAGGAAACCCTTCTCTTTCAAAAATAAGGATAATGAGTTAATGGAAGATTATATAGACACTAGGATTGGAAACTATGCTATCCTAGACATGGAACATATTGAAATCCTAGAGAAATTTCAAGATACAGAGAATCAAGAATATCTGTTTTAAGGTTATTGGAGGATGTCATTCGATGGAGCTTGCTCAATATCTGAGAGTGTAGTTGAAATTGTCCTTGTAAGTCCAAAAAATATTATGCATCCACATGCTATTAGAGTTGAATTTGCATGTACTAATAATGAGGTAGAATATGAAGCTTTGATTCAGAGGATGATTCTTTCATAAGAAATTAATATAGAACATATAAATGTGACCGATGACTCTGAGTTGGTGATTAATCAGGTCACCTAGAGGTATAAAATCAAGAAGGAAAGACTCAAGTTATATTTAAAAAGAGTTAACGAATTGATGGAATCTTTCAGTTCTTTCAACATGTCCTTCATTCCAAGGGACAATAATCAGAATGTAGATTCATTGGCCTTGGCGGCCTCATTGTCAAACCTAGATGATATATAAAGTAAAACATCTTTTCAAGTAGAAAGAGCATTTTGACCTTCTGTACCCGACAACATGGAATATTTGCAAGTGTTTGAAAATGATGAACAATTGGAATTTTTTTTGTTGAATGATGATGATGATGAAGACAATCACATGTCTATTGTCCCAGAATATTGCATTCAATTTGAGTCTCTTTTTACGAAAGATGATCATGCTAAGAATATCCTGGAAGAAGTTTCACTTCGAAAAGTGCAAGAAATAAGAAAGGTCAATATTGGAATGGATAGTTCCCAAAAATATGTCAATTTGGGAGTTGATTACACCATTGAGGAAGTTGATCAATATGTGGCATTGTTTAAAGAATATCTTGATGTGTTCGCATGGAATTATGATGATTTGAAATCTTATGAAAAAACACTATTTCAACATATCATTCCTTTGAGATAAGAAGCAAAGCCAGTCAAACAAAAAATAAGGATGATGAACCCCAAATTGAAACCTATGGTAAAGATTGAAATGGAGAAATTAAAGAAGATCGGAATAATATATCCCATTAGACCTTCCTATTGGTTTTGAAACCTTGTGATAGTAACAAAGAAGATTGGGGGAATCCAGATGTGTGTGGATTTCAAGGATCTTAACAAAGAAAGCATAAACGATAATTATCATTTACCTAAAATGGAGTTTCTTCTCCAGCAAGTCACGTGATCATCTTGTATGTCCATGTTGGGTGTTTTTTCTGGATATAATCAAGTCTTGGTTGTTGAGGAATACAGAGCAAATAAAACATTCATAACACCTTGGGAGACATATGCATATGCTAGGATGCCCTTTGGTTTGAAGAATGTTGGAGCCACATTCCAGAGGGCCATGGATCATGCATTTAGTGGGTTGATATGAAAATTCATGGAATATTATCAATATGACTTGACAATACATTCAAAAACAAGGGGTGATCATATCCATTACTTGAGAAAAGTTTTTGACAGATGTAGATTATATGGTGCCTCTCTAAATCCAAAGAAATGTCTATTCATTGTAACGCAAGGAAAACTATTGGGCCACATTAAGTGAAAGGAAGGGATTTATATAGATCCAAAAAGAGTTAAAGAAATAAATGAAATCAACCCTCGACATCCAAGAAATGAGTTCAATCATTTTTCGGCAAGATCAATTTTGTGCGAAGGTTTGTTCTTGACAATGCAAGTACTGTGAAGTCGATCAATTTATTGTTGAAAAAAGGGAAGAGGTTTGAATGGACAACAGATACTCAAGAAGCTTTCAATAATATCAAAGGAGCAATCACCACAGGTCCAATCCTCATTAGTCCAAAGTGTCAAAGGGATTCCATCATCTATTCGTTCGCTACAGAAACAATTGTTACATCTGTTCTTACTCAAAGGAATAACAAGGGTGAAGAAATCCCAATCAGTTTCATGAGAAAAAACTTGCATGACTATGAATTGAGGTATTCAGAACTGGAAAAGCAAGCCTTGGCTCTTGTGAAAGAGGTGGTGCACTTTCAGACATACATACTAAATTCTCATCTCATTGCTTATATTCCATCGTCGCCAATAAATATGATTTTGAATAGACATTTGAGAGAAGGAAAATGGGATAACTGGTTGGCAAAGATCCAAGAATATGATATTGAAATTAAACCTTTAAAGGATGTCAAAGGAAAAGGTTTATGTAATCTCATCGCAAATAGTGATTCTGTGGATGGAATGATTTCAATTTCAGTAAGAGAACCATTGGCTGATTCTAGATGGTACCAAGACATTGTATTCTACTTGAGGTCCCAAAATTTTCCTGTCACCATGAACCCCAAAGAGCAAAGAACATTGAAGATGAAGGTAAATCAATATGTGATGATTATTGATATACTGTTTAGAAGGAACTATGATGGTATATTACTGAGATGTGTTGATGAAAACAAAGCCCAAGAACTAATGAAAGAGTTCCATGAAGGAATATGTGGTGGAAATTTTTCACCTACTGTCACCTCCCATAAGATAATAAGAGTTGGATTTTATTGGCCATCAATTTTCAGAGACTCATATTCCACAATAAGGAAGTGTGTATCATGCCAACAATTTTCACAGAAAATGAAGAGATCAATGATGTCGTTACAACTCATAACTGTAGAACAACCATTCTCTCAATGGGGACTTGATGTCGTCAAGCCGATAAATCCAAGGTCAAGCAAGGGACACATGTATATTCTAACCGCTACATATTATTTTACAAAGTGGCCAGAGGTAGTGACATTAAAAAAGACTAATTCCAAAGAGCTAATTAAGTTCCTCAAAGATAATATTATGTCAATATTCGATGTCCCAGATAAATTTATTACTGATAATGGTTTGATTTTCATCGGTTCAAAGTTTACAAAATTTTGTGGAGAATATGGAATTATTGTGGGGAAATCATCAAACTATTATCTGCAAGGAAATGGTCTTGTAGAATCCACAAATAATACACTCATTCAGATATTGAATAAGATTATTGACAAGAACCAAAGGAATTGGAATTTGAATTTAACCGATGCGTTGTGGGCAAGAAAAATGACTCCAAAGGAAAACACTGGGATGCCCTTGTATACATTGCTTTATGGGAAAGAAGAAAAAATGCCAATTAGCCTCGAACTCAATGCCTTGACTTTCTCAGTTAATACAAAAGATGTAGAAGACAGTTCACCTATCCAAAGGAGAATTAATCAGTTGTTGATATTGGAGGAAGAAATAAGTAAATCCATTAATATAACTTCTCAGAGACATCAAAGTATCAAAATATATTTTGATTAGAGTGCAACTGTAAATAATTTTCATAAGGGAGAACTCATGTTACTTTGGAACAAAGACAAGGAGAAACAAAATCCTAATTGCTCTCGTTCGTCCCCAACACCTTCGTTCTTTTCCCAATATGCATTTAGTATGGTTTAATGCTAATAACTCATCATGTGGGTTCCGTAAAGATCGTCATTAGTAAGGGAAGGGATCAAGGAGATTTCCCATTAAAATGCATTAAAGCACGATTTTCCAAATATTATATATTGTTATATATCTAAAGAGTTCATTTCAAGTATTATATGGTTTAAAAAACACTCTTGTCGACCTATGGTAGCAACAACTTGACAACAGTTCTGTGATGATACTTTGAATATTTTTGGGTGTGAAGACCAGAAATTTCAGTGGTCCAGAGCGTATTCATACTATTCATCTCCTTCTGCTAAAAAATAAGTGATCTGGACATCCGTAATTGATCGTGTAGGGTTTGTCCCTGAGGTTTTCAACTGCAAGGAACTGGTTTCATAATGCATTGAGAAATACATTTCGAGTCAACGAATCATACAATTACATGATCATTCCCCCATCTCTCTTTCACCGCAAGTGTTTTGTAAGATGTTGAAGCTTCCTGAGCCAATACTTACCTTTAAAGGAGAGGATTGCAGGGATTTCCTGAAAATGCATGACAATGACCTTGACCTCTTGCCCGATTTCTTGGAGAATCATGTGGATGTCCCAGAAGACATTACCAGGATTCAGGTTGACTCATTTAAAACCCCCTTTTGGGAAATTGCGTGGTTTACCATGCTGACATGCCAAGAAAGCACTTCCACCATTTCCCGAATGATTCTTTATATTTTATATTTTACAGTTAAAGAGCAAGTTATTTTCGATTGGGGAAAACTGATTTCCATGGAAATCTCCTCCCAATTGTCACAGTACAAAAAAGACAATAAATTATTCATAGCTTCTTATTTGGTGTTTACAATAAGATATTGCTCTCAATTTCCAAAATTTTCTATCTGTAAGAGGGTGAACTGTGAACTTGATCCAATTACCTTCTGGTACCAAGAATTATGGAGACACAAGGTTTCTTTACATTTTTATGAAGTTTACAATGATTTCGTTTCAGTTTTAAAAGGAATATTGTTTGGTAAATATATCCCCAGAATATCTGACCAGACAAATAAATTCTTGGATAAAAAGGGGANNNNAATTTATATTCAAGAATATAAACAAAATCGATGATTTTGCAAACCACTTCCACAAAGAGAATCTGAAATATGCTGAAAAGATAAAGGGGTTTGACCCTAACCGGATTTTCATGGAACATATGATGGAAGTAGGATTTGATAGTTCATTTATTCATATTTTTTTGAGTGAAGAAGAAGATAACAACTTAGGTGCTCCTACTCACAATGCTGGTGACTTGGAAACAATACTTAGTACAAATGATTTTTACAAGAAGGAAGGAAAGGGTCCCAGTGAGAAGAGTGCCCAGTCCCCAACTGCTACTCCTAAAACTACCACATCTTGTAACACTGCTCCAACGACCCACCCAACCAAGAAAGTTACCAACAATAGTTCCAACGATGAAGGAGAAAATAATACACCTTCGGGAAAAGTCGAGAGCTTGCACAAGCTTCCTCTGAGAAATAAGAGGAATAATGTTGTGCAAGAGGAGGAAGACCATATGATAGAAAAATACATCACCAACTTCTCTCTTGAAGACATGGAGATCGAGGTAGACATCAAGAAAATGTTTCCCACCATTGATCAGCCGGGAAACATAGCCCATCAAAATTCATCATTAGAGATCATTGAGAATGAAATTTTCAATGAAGAAGAGTCATTTTCTTTTCAGAGCATTGTCTTTGATAGGGAATCCAAGAAATTGATCATTGAAAAAGGTGATATGAAGAATGAGAAAGGAAAATCTAATTCATTGAAGAGATATGCAACCTTCCCAGATTTCTAAAATTCATAGAGCAATCAGGGATGCGCTGGATGACTCCATTGGTGGTCTAGAAGTAGAAAATATAAAGTTGAAAGAAAGGATCAAGGAACTGGAAGATGCCTCAATGCCTCTTCCACTTCTTTCTAGTCCTTCGAAAATAGTTAGACCCACCACACACACTGATAAATTGAAAGGATCTTCAATCCTACTTAAATCAACTAGAAGCTATGTAGAAAGAAACATAAATAAAAGAATGACATTGATCACAAAGGCATGAGAAATTTAGAAAAACATTGTTTCTTTTGGCTCTAGGGCGCATGCCTTCCATGAGTATTTGCAAGCCGACCTGAAGAATGAAGAAGGTTTTTACCTTGATTTTGTACTACCCTTTGGAAACAAAGTTTCCAACATGACAGAACTAAGGATAAGAGAGGAGGATTTTCCCTCCCAAAGTTGGATAAAATAGTTGAATGTGTGCTGGAAAGAAAAGATAAAAAATTTGAATAATAGTGCTCAAGCGTGCAACCAAGCTATATCAAAGAGGGAAGAAATATTCAAGAGGCTCACGAAGATAGACTTAGCCATAAATAATAACAAAGTACAATACCCCAAACTAATTATCAACTCAATGTTCCTAACAAAGCAATAGTTTGACAAACAAGTTGATATTTTTAAAAAGTTGTCAGTTGAAACGTTCTATGGTATACTTCAATATGATGAGGATGACATAAACAATTGGCTAGTGGAATACTCTGTGAAAAATGAGGACATTGAGGAAGCATTACATGGTATTTCCCTTGATTTGAGAGACTTGGAGGGCGAGTTGTTCAACATCAAAATACGACATGAGATAAACGTGGCACCAATGAAGAATTATATTGAAGAATGGTTCAAGAAAGCAATCGATAAATTGATCAACGAGGGGAAAGAAACATTTGAGATGATTCCTTTAACTGTAAATGAAGACAATAAAAGGACATCAACAAGCAAGTGAAGACATGATAAACCATCATAGTAATTTTATGTTGATCAAATCTTTCTTTCTTTATCAGTTCTTTCATCTAGTTACTCCGATTTTTTGACTAGAAAGGTTTAACCGAAGTCTGATAACTTCTCTTTTTCTTCTTTAAGGTCTTGTTGTTATTTTACCGCCCACCATACTCCTTCTACAAGATTAATTATTGTGTATATTTGATTTATGGTCTACGGGATCCCCAATCCTAGTCCTTAGGACAAACACATTTTAAATTTTGAAGAATATGTGACAGACTATATATTTTAGAAATTTCAAGAGTGCTATTTCAGGATTAGTTTCAATTGTGCTTTGTAAATTTGAGTTTTGAGTATAAATTATTTGAGATTGATCTATCTTTATCTTTATTTGAGCTGTCCATGTGTCCACTTTTTTAAAGTTCTCTTATGCATGCGGATCATCTTCTTTTTTATTTTATGTGATCAAAAATCTCTATTTTAACTATGATGGATGTGAGAAAATTTTACTTATCTATTTTAAATGTATGAATTGTGTGGTTCGTGGTCATTTCTCAGGAACTTTCTTTAAAAAGAAAAGAAAACATTTTCCTTTTATTTGCAATCTTTATATTTATTTTATTATCATGACGAACTTCTGCAAAGTCCCATATTCTGAAGATCTAGAGCCCTAAGAAAATCTTAAAGTAAAGAGGAGTACCACCTCTATAAAAGCACAGGGGGATTTACATCCTTGTGAGGTTGTCGTTTCACTCCTAATGGATTCAAGCATCAAGACAAGGGTGAGAAGTGGAATAGCCATACAATTGTACAAAGATGATGTGTCCACACCCCAAGGGGCCACGTGGCATGACCGTACACTCACTGGGAAAGTGATGTGGAAATTGTATAGATTACATGGACTAATTGTTTGTTGACACATGGAAATGGTAGACCAATGAGAGACTGCCATGTGGTATCCTCTCATTGGCCATTAGTGGTTAAGGTTTATTAAAATTATGGGATTCGATGGGGGTCGAACCCGTGACCTCCATAAACCTTACCCAAGCCTTTGTTACCAATGCACCATACAAATGTTACTTAACCATATTGGGCACCAAATTTATTTGAATTGATGTATTGTAATGGGTGGTGGCAAAAAGGGTCTAAGGGCTAATCTCTCAACCCATAGTTTTATTGATGTATCATATAATCATAATCGTAATCTTCGTGGAGGGTTTAAACTATATATATATATATATATATATATATATATATATATAACAAACCACTATATTTCTATGGGGGTAATTAAACTATATGCCATATATATATAACAACCACCATATGCTATAACAAAAAACGAGGTTCGGGGAGGATCAAACCCACGACCTCATCCCTACTAACCGAATTCCTTAACTATTGCACCAAAGGTGCCTCATGTTAAGGCATGCCCATGACATTGTATTTAATTCCGACCACATAATCCAGAGTGGAGTTAATGGCCCATGGCGTATATAATAGGCATGAATCCCCATGTTTGCACACAAACCAAGGGCATAGATCCTAATATGGAAAATATCCTAAGAAGGAGGTACTGTATGGATGCATATATTTGTGTGCAATCGAAAATTCCAGGTATGGTGTGTCTCGATATGCATGCCATGATGTATAATAATTGCACCTAGGTAAATTTATACTCATTTTTCTTATTTTCTCATGAGGAGTATGAATTTGAGGTCTATTTTATGATCATAGTTCATTTATAAAAGTATTAGTCCATATTTCCTTTAATGAGCACTATAGTGCATCGATGTACATGTAAAGAGGGTGAAATTGAGCTAGTTCAGAATTTTGTCGACTTTATACTCAAATTTCTTAGAATTTCGCAAGGAATTCAACGAGGAACTCATTTTCTTGTTTTGAGTAGCGGAATTAAAGAGAGTCCATTAAATTGTCTTTTTATAATCCCATGTTGTAATGTAATTTGATATTTTTAGATGATGTAGAAAAATCATACTATCTAAGAGGACTTGAAGATAAAGTGAATTATGTCATCAATATGTGTAATTTGAGTTCTTTTATTTTCTACGGTATCATCTCATAAATCTACAAACTAATCATCAACTTATGAGTTTTTGGATAAGAAGCACATCATCATTTTTCTGCAAATCACCTCAATACGATCAAGAATTTATTATGAATCAAGTTAGATGATATATGTATATTTTTAAAGGAATAAGTGGTATCTGAGGATTTTCAAATCAAGTTGTATCAAAGATAGTTTTGACATGATTTTGCAAGTAGTTGTTTTGATGAGATCCAAGAGTTCAGTTGGTGAATATTTTGAAGGCTCTTATCAAGAGGACAAGATGAGTAAATCTCTCATGAATTTGAGGCTATAGAAGAACATTAATCGATAGATCCATAAGGAGAATTTTGAGTTAAGGATGTGGTTGAAAGCTCTTGAGGAAGAGAAGCAGAAGCTGGAAGATCGAATAATATGTCATGAGGAATTCCAGAAGGGTATTTTTCGTGAGTTGGAAAGAAAGTTGTAGACTAGAAATCAAGTATTGGCACCATCAACATCAATCCATGAAGATTGGAAAGTTGAGAATGTAAAGTCTCCAATGAAAAAAGGACTACCTCTTTCAAAAGGCATGCCCGAGAAGGATGACTCCTCATATTATTATTTTTCCTGTCAAGATGGAGAATGCTCGAGGATAGATTGAGCAAGGAGAACTTCAGATGAAGAATTATTTCATAAGAAATTAGCCTTACCTTCCATTCCAGAGAAATATGTGCATGCTAAAGCGGAAATCAAGACATTTTCCATTGATAAGACTCGTAAATGGTCTATGTATCCATGTGCTTCCTGTGGAACTAGTAACCATGATATGGAGAAATGTAGAAGAAGACAATGATCCAGATTATTTTGAGAATGAAATGAAGACATAAATATAACCGAGATATAACAATGAAATACACAAAAATATAGAAGAGACCACAAAAATGCAGTGAAACCCAACTTCTATTGCTGAATACGATAGAAAAACACCGTATAACACAAACTAGAAAAATGGGGTAGCTTATCTCTGAAAAGAAAGAGATGTTGGCTACACTTCCTTCACAAGAAGCTTTACATCACACTCCATTGCCTGCTTAAAGGGCCTCCTTCACCTCAATTATATAGGAGAGAGTGAGAGGAGAACAATTCCCATGATGCATGTGGGATAAATTGGACTAAGTTTATAAAATGCCATAGGCATGTAAAATACTAGTACTTCCCGAGCGGTCACCCATCCCAGTACTACTCTAGACCGAGCGTGCTTAACTGTGGAGTTCTAATGGGATCCGATGCATCTAATGCTATGTTTTAGGCATGTACATAAAACCATTACATGATCTCTGTAATTAACAAATGAAGATGACATTACATTTCATTCCCCATCAAAAGGGTGAATGTCATGGTTTATCAAAACCAGAGGCTCAAAATGGTGATTTAGTGGAAAACATGGATGGCCACTGAGATCCATTTGGATCATTCCTCCCCCCTTAGGAAGCAATGGTCTCCATTGTGTTGAGTGCCCGGGGGAAAGGGAAAAGAGTTTGTTGAATCTGCATCTTGATGAGCTGCTTTCCTTGTTGGAGAAGTTATGCCTCTTAGATTTTTGAAGGTTGTCACGAGCCTGTGGCTGGAAGGGTTGGAACTTTTTAACCAGTCTGGCCACATGAGATTTCTGTGTGTATAAGGAATCTTTGTGCTTTGCTGCAATCTTGTTGACCTTCTTTTGTTGGATATAAGGTGCTTTGGCCAAGGCTATAGTGGTTGCAGTATCCTTCTGTTCACCTTTTGAACAGAGTGTGAAGAAGCTAAATTTTGTAGTATGAGATACTACCTTGCGGCACTGTTTAGGTGGGACATTAGTCGGAACCACCTCTAGTATCCTATAGAGATGAACCCCCATAGTAACAATGACACTACAGGGTCGAGACTCATAGACAGCATGGTGCTTCCACATATATGGCTGGCCCAAGAGAACATCACAAACATCCAACAGGGAAACATCACATAATACCTCGTCCTTGAAGGGCTAGATGTCGTATGACAATCGACACTACTGGATGACACAAAGATATTGACCTGGAGAATCCACCCAATGTTGTATTGTCATGGGTGTGGTGTTGTTGGAAAATCCAACTGCTTGACAACCTCTGCTGAGATGATGTTCTTTTGGCTTCCGCTATCAACAATAAAATGCAGTGGGGTCCCCTTCACCCACATCTGTGAATGGAAGAGTCACTCCGCCTCCTCAGGATTCTCTTCTGGTTGGATTGTTGTAGTTGTGATAGTAGCAGTGGGTTTTGCATCAATGATCTGTCTCCTTTTATTATTTTCTGAATCGGGGTCCAAGTCGAGGTTCAACTCTTTGTCTTTGAGCTCAACCACCAATGACTGTATTGAGCGACATTCATCAGTGTTGTGCCAAGGGCTATTGTGAAACTCACACCACTTTCCGATGTCTTTCTTAGACTTCTCGTTACCCTTCCTTGCTTGCATCTGGGATTGGCTCTCTTGAGGTTGGCCTTCCTTGCTCTGTCTATGCTTCTCCCACTTACTCTGTTGGTTGAATTTCTGCTCAATTTTGACTGCATACTGATAAGCAACTCCCAATGAAGAGATGTCCAAGAAATCCATCTCTGTTTGGATGTACCTGTGTAGACCACTGCGGTACTTCAAAACCAAGTGTCGCTCGGAGTCTTTGATACCCAGCTTTGAGGGCAAGGTATGAAAGATGTTGGTGTACTCCGACACTGTCTGGGCTCTTTTCTGACGTAGAGTTGTCCATCTCATGTATTGGTCATCATATTTTCCGACATGGTAGAACTCCTCCTTTAGGGCATCTACAAAGGCTGCCCAAGTGGGTTCTCTCCCAAAAAGTGTAGATTCATCCACGTTGTACCTCTCCCAGTAACCTTCCCACCAAGCTCTAACATGGGGAGGGGATTTAATGAGCGCGAAGGTGATCTTTTCACTGTCGAATTTTTTTTGGACAGAGTAATAACCTTCTAGAAGATTCAACCATTTTTCTAGAGCATCTACATCTATTTGGCCTTCAAATAAGGGGATATCAAAATTGAATTGTACCTTGAAGGGTGTCGCACTTGAAATATGGTTGCTTGTTGAAGATGCCTCGGTTGTTGCCATCAGTGGTCTTCGAAGGATCTGAGCGAAGTTGTCCATCATCTCGTTCCTTTGTCGCACAAGGGATTCCTCGAGCAACGTCTTGAAAGGATCTCCTGCTCTGTCATCTCTTTT
>JASDQU010370833.1:34871-62533 GCA_032191745.1 Picea mariana
TTCCTGGGCCCAACCCCATCTCTCCAGCAGGCATTCAGAGATCGACCCACACTTTTTATTATCAGCGAGCCCCTCATATCCATAGGGATGCCCGGAAAACCTGTTATTCCAATACGCCCCACCTAGACGCCTTAACAGAAACCTACCAGATGACATTCTCGCCTCTTCTGAAATGGCCCAATTCCAACTGGGTTCTTCTATAGACTACACGGCGCACACCATAACTGTACTGTAAGTCGTGTGTAATGGGATTGAAAATCTGAGAATAATGAAGCGATTCAGAGTACTACAGATCTTATATTTCTATTGAAACCGGCGCTTTTGTCTCCGTAGGAAGTGGAGGACTGACTTTGGCCCGCTATCAGCGGGTGTACTGAATCATGATTGCTGACTAATAATCCATGGAAGCTCTGTGACAAGCCCAGGTTACTTGTTCTCTCTGTCGTGACTCATCGAAGTTTGGAGATGAAAGTGTCGGGTTGGTTATTACCTTACGCCTCTCCCTCTTCCTGAAGACAACCTACCAACCACCATGGTAGACCTGGCAAAAGACATATGCTTATAATTGAGAGAGAATTCGATTATGGATTATATTTACCTAAATACTTTATACAACGTGTTGGGCACGACTATCAGATTGAAGAATCATGTCATCGCTTGAGAGAAACCTGTCGGTTGTGACTTATCCAGTTCATGGTTGGGGAGGTCGTGGTGGTGGTGGTTATGCTTTTTTTAAGGAAATACTGTAGTCAGATAGAGGAACCTCTAACAGGTGGTGATGTATTCTTCAAGGAAATACTGTAGTCAGATAGATGAACCTCTATCGGGTGGTGATGTATTCCTCAAGGAAATACTCTACTCAGATAGAGGAACTTGGATCTCCCCTGCATTAAATGGCCAAAGCCAAGAACATTTCCCCATGTGACATTTGGTTGCAGGGTCAAGTGGGCTTTTGTGTGGATAAGATAGCAATGTTCAGTTACATAAGTTGAGATATTTATGTTTAGAAAATAAAACTCACTTCAAACTGGCATTGATACTAAGGCAGGACTTTTATATGGATCCATGTTTCCCCTTCAAGTGCATGAATTAGGTGCATGATTCTTTGCTATGTTATATAGGTTTAAATAAGAATTATGTTGAAATGTTTTCTTGGTTAAATATATGGGGTAAAGACATATTGTTTCCATGTGTTTAAATTGAAAAGGAACATAGTGTTTTGGAGGGATTAGTTTATAAATAATGTTGAAGTCTAAAGGGTGTACATCAATCTGCTTCATAGTTTATGTATGTGGAGGTAACGAGTTGAGTTGATCTTTGTATAAAGAAAGATGGGTAAGATGAGAATAAGATGTTTCTTGGTATTTGAAAGTACATTTTCCTTCTTTTCAATCACATTGCTTCTGTATGTTTAAATTGAAGAGGAACATAATGTTTTGGAGGGATTAGTGCATAAATGGTGTTGAAGTTGGAGTCTGAAGGGTGTAGATCAATATGCTTCTTAGTTTATGTGGGTGGAGGCAAGGACTTGAGTGGATCTTTTTATAAAGCAAGATGGGTTAGATGAGAAGAAGATGTTTCTTGGTGTTTGAAAGTACATCTTCCTTCTTTTCAATTGCAAACCTTGTAAAACATGTGTTTTCTTGTCTTAGAAGATTGTTGTAGGTTAGGAGTAAGCATTAATGTTGAACAACAAACCATGAATTTATGGGGGTTGACTTGCTTGACAATCGTCATTTCAAAAGGCAAGGAATGGAGAGAATAATCATGGACTTAGGTTCCAGTGCCAATATCATTCCCTTATCCTTGGGTCATACTCATAGTGTCACCAATCCTACATGGATTTCTTAAGGGTTCAACAAATTGAAAACCATTCTTTTAGATCTTATAAATATTTCCATAAACATGGATGGAAAAACAACCATTACCAAGTGTGATTGACATTTATTTACCTTACACCGTCCTTCTTAGTTGCTCGTGGATTTATTCCAAGTATGATATCATGTTCACACATGTTGGCCCCTTCATTTCTAGAGTTTAGGATGTGGTGGTGCTTTGTTAATAGGATAGCACCAAGTCAAGGATGACACCTAATTTAGGGATTTCGAGGGTAGGGTGTAGGTGGATAGAGGGAAAGATTGTTGGAGCAGGAGATGGAGGGTACTAAGGGACTTGATTCCTCACTCCAAGGAGGAAAGGTAGTGGAAGGATAAGCACAACCTAGACATGTTAGAAGGGAGCGGGAAACAAAGAGTAAATTCCATTGCCATGGAACCAATAACAACTTCTGAATACATGATCTACCTAGGGAGGCATCTATTAAATGAAGAGACTAATGAAAAGAGTCACGTTGGTTGGTTAGTTAGTTGTTGTGTTGGATTAATGGTAGCTATGTTGAGTTGTTGTTGTTGTTGTTTTTGTTGTTGTTATGAGTTTCCTTGGTTGGGTCTATATCAGAGTTTTGGGTTTTACTTGTTGGCATGTAATGTTCTATTATGTGGGATGTTGATCTAGGAAAGTGGTATACTTTCCTCTTCTGAAAAATTTATTTAGTTTTGAAGAAATTAATAAAATGGTAGCACCATTCAAATAAAAATTGTTTGCCTCATTTATATGGATGGCGTTTATGTATTGTTATATGTAACTTGTGATGTTGAGGAATGCTCGACTAATCTAAGTTGCATATTCAATATTTATAAAAGTACTTGTGTTATCTTAATGTCTATGCAATACACCTCAGGTGAGACCTTCCATGTAACCCAAGGATTGATATGTCAATTTTAGATTACAACATCTATGGTGGAAACTAATGTGAACCTTCGTTTTGGATTTCAAGCAAACATTTGATTTTATTGCTAGGACACCCTAAACATGCTAGGCATGGGACACTCATGGTATAGAAGAGTCATTTGTAGGGACCTCCAAGGTTGGTTTGACGAGAAAATCAACCTCTTTGTGAATTATGAGGCTTCGTTGATTAGGTGGGACATGCCAAAGTTTAAAGGTATCATGTTGTTTGAAGATATCGATGAGATTTTCTGGTCGGACTTCCCAATAAGTTTGCATGAGTGGTTGTGAAGATTAGAGGAAAGGCTAAAGTTTGTCTAGAGGGAAGAATGAACTATGTTCGTACATGTTTAGAATCTAGCGGAGCTACAAAAGTGTGGTGACCTAGTTAAAAAGGGTGTAGGTTATTGGGTGGAGACCACCATAAGAGATTACATCTTGGAATTTTCAATGAAAATAAGCTATCCATTCTCTCGAGCTTAGGATATGTTTGGTGAAATAAATTCCTACTTGGGTGAAGATGTTCGTGGTGGAGGAGGAGATAATGTGCTTCACCCTAGTACCAATGGAAGTGTAAATCCTGATGTTGAGGGGTGGTTTAGAATGGGATGAATGAGGATGAAATCCTGAAAGAACAAGGTACCATGGAAAAACAAAAAGTGAGAGAATCCTTGAAGTGTGTTGTAATAACCAATCAGTGGTAGTTGAAAAAATGAGGATGATACAAGACCGTAGTCAGGCATTGTGGAAGGAGATGAGTAATGAAGGGAGTAGTGAGTGGAGACTAAGGGTGTTAGAGAGTTTGGAGAAGAGAGAAGAAATGGTTAGGATATTGTTGAAGGAAATATGGTTGATTCTAGAGGGAATCCCAGCTAGGCGGAAAGGGAGTAGAGGAGAATCTTGGGGATCAGACAAACATGTTGGAAATGTTCAAGGTGATGGGGGAAGTCACCAAAATATGGGTCAAGGATGCTATGATAGGAGATTGTGCTCAGAGAAGAATATGATGGGTTGAATAATAAGATCTTGTTATTAAAGGTACCACTTGAGGAGTGTTGATAGATGTGTTTTGGTTGTTCTACGAGTAGGAAGTAGAAGATGTAAACATGGTGCTTATTTAAGGTAGTAGATCCATCCCAACCATAACCATATCCCTTCCATGTTATTCTCCAAGTGAGATACCTAATGTGAATTCTAGTAGTCATAGTCTAGAAGTGCAACTTGTCAATTTGAAGGGCTTAGAAAGTTCAACAAGTTACAAAAGGAAGCAAGTGGAAAAGTGGTTCATGAGGAGGAGAATGAAGTTACTAGAGTTCCAAAGGCAGAAGTAGTTGAAGAAGAGGAAGTCATTCATGAGGATAATGACATGGCAGAACCTCAGAGGCCAGCAGAGATTCCTTCTCGCAAGAGAAGACCATCTTGGGCATAGGAGCTCATCAAAGATGTAGAAAGATATGGTGCCCCAGAAAAATATCTCAGGGAAAGTAAGAAGTTGAAACTATTTTCCAGCTATGTGGCATGTTTGTGTGATATCATGGATGCAGAACCATCCAGTTATGAAGAGGTTGTAGAAAAGAGGGTATGGAAGGATGTCATGGGCGAGGAATATCAATCCATAGTAAAGAATGATGTCTGGGATGCGGTCCCCAAACCGAAGGAGAAATCAGTAGTAAGTTCAAAATGGATTGATCCAGATTATTTTGAGAATGACATGAAGACAAAAATATAACCGATATAAACAAGGAAATACAAAGAGATAATGCGAAGAACATGGAAATATAGTGAACCCCAACTTCTATTAATAAACAAGAGAGAGAAAAACATTGTAGAACAAACACTGGCAGAATGGGGTAGCTTATCTCTAAAAAGAAAGAGATGTTGGCTCCGCTTCATTCGCAACAAGCTTTACATCACACTCCATTGTATGCTTAAAGGGCCTCCTTCACCTCAATTATATATGAGAGAGTGAGAGGAGAACAATTCCCATGATGCATGTGGGATAAATTGGACTAAGTTTATAAAATGTCATAGGCATGTAAAACACTAGGACTTCCTGGGCGGTCACCCATCCCAGTACTACTCTAGCCTAAGCACGCTTAACTGTGGAGTTCTAATGGGATATGATGCATTAACGCTATGTTGTAGGCATGTACATAAGACCAGTAGGAAATCATTACAAGATGTCTGTAGTTAACAAATGAAGATGGCATGACATTCCATTCCCCATCAAAAGGGTGAATATCATGGTTTATCAAAATCACAGGCTCAAATTGCTGATTTCGTGGAAAAGGTGGATGGCCACCGAGATCCATCTAGATCATTCCTCCCCCCTTAGGAAGAAATGGTCCCCATTGAGTCAAGTTCCCATGGGATATGGGCAGACTTCTGTTAAATTTGAAGCTTGTTGTGTTGTTTGCCTTGCTGAAGAAGTTGTCATGCTTAGCCAGTTGAAGGTTGTCATGAACCTGTTGTTGGAGGGCTTGGATTTTTTCAAACAATATAGTTGCATGATCTACCTGAGTGTGGGAGGACTCTTTCGGTGAAGATGCAACATGAAGAGTATGAAGGGTTATGTTATAACCTTGCTTGATTGGGCAGTGTGGAGGCACCCTCGTAGGTGCAACAAGAATATCTTGGTACTCTTCTACAATCTTGTCGATCTTCTTCTACTGGATAGAAATGTCTTGGGATGAGGATGCAGTGGTTGCAGTGTCCTTCTGTTCACCTTATGATCGTATTTTGAAGAGGCTAAACTTTGCAGTATGAGATATTACTTTGTGGCATTGTTTTTGTGGGACAATAGTCGAAACTACCTCTAGTATCATGTATAGCTAACCCCCCAGAGTAACAATGACACTACAGGGTTGAGACTCATAAAAAACATGACACTTCCACATATATGGTTGGCCTAATAGAACATCACAGACTTCCAGTGGGGAAACATCACAAAATACCTCATCCNTATGTGAATGGAAGAGTCACTCCCCCTCCTCGGGATCTTCTTTTGGTTGGGTTGTTGTAGTTGCGATAGGAGCAGTGGGTTCTACATCAATGATCTGTCTCCTTTTATTATTTTCTGAATCAAGGTCCAAGTCAGTGTTCAACTCTTTGTCTTTGAGCTCAACCACCAATGACTGTATTGAGTGACATTCATCAATGTTGTGCCAAGGGATATTGTGGAACTCGCACCACTTTCCGGTGTCTTTCTTAGACTTCTCGTTACCCTTCTTTACCTGCATCTGGTATTGGCTCTCTTTAGGTTGGCCTTCCTTACTCTGTCCTTCATTATGTGAGTTAGATTTTCCTTTTCCATGCTTCTCCCACTTACTCTGCTACTTGAATATCTACTCAATTTTGACTTCATATCGATCAAAATCTCCCAGTGAGGAGATGTCTAAGAAATCCATCTCTGTTTGGATGTACCTGTGTAGACCACTGCAGTACTTCAAAACCAGGTGTCGCTCAGAGTCTTTGATACCCAACTTTGAGCTCAAGGTATGAAATATGTTGGTGTACTCCGACACCGTCTGGTCTCTTTTCTGACGTAGAGTTGTCCATCTCATATATTGGTTATCATAGTTTCTGAAAGGACAGAACTCCTCCTTTAGGGCATCTACAAAGGCTGCCAAGTGGGTTCTCTCCCAAATAGTGTAAATGCATATGTGTTGTACCTCTCCCAGTAACCTTCCCACCAAGCTCTGACATGGGAAAGGGCTTTAAGAATCGCGAAGGTTATCTTTTCACTGTCGGAATAATTTTGGAAAGAGTAATAACCTTCTAGAAGATTCAACCATTTTTCTAGAGCACCTGCATCTATCTAGCCTTCAACAAAATTGACTTGTACCTTGAAGGGTGTCGCACTTGTGAAATGGCTTATTGTCGAAGATGTCTCAGCCATTGCCATAGGTAGTCTTCGAAGGATCTAAGCAAATTTGTCCATCATCTCGTTCCTCTGTCGCACGAGGGCTTCCTTGAGCAACGTCTTGAAAGGATCTCATGCTTTGTCATATCTATTTTCTTTCGCCATGGGAGGTCACTTGGGCTGGTGAGAGCAGTTGTCCTCAAGTGAAATTAGCTCGAGACCCAACTCTCCATACCCTGACCTCGTTGGGGACCTGCTCTAAAAAACGACAAGGAGCATCCTGCTCTGATACCATTGATCCGGATTATTTTGAGAACTCTATGAAGAGAAAAATATAACCGATATAAACAAGGAAATACAAAGAGATAATGCGAAGAACACAAAAATATAATGAACCCCAACTTCTATTAATGAACAAGAAAGAGAAAAACATTGCAGGACAAGCACTGGCAGAATGGGGTAGCTTATCTCTAAAAAGAAAGAGATGTTGGCTACACTTCATTCGCAAAAAGTTTTACATCACACTCCATTGCCTGCTTAAAGGGCCTCCTTCACCTCAATTATATATGAGAGAGTGAGAGGAGAACAATTCCCATGATGCATGCAGAATAAATTGGACTAATTTTATAAAATGCCATATGCATGTAAAACACTAGGACTCCCTGGGCGATCACCCATCCCAGTACTACTCTAGCCTAAGCATGTTTAACTATGGAGTTCTAATGGGATCATGTGCATTAACACTATGTTGTAGGCATGTACATAAGACCAGTAGGAAATCATTACATGATGTCTGTAATTAACAAATGAAGATGGCATTACATTCCATTCCCCATCAAAAGGGTGAATATCATAGTTTATCAAAATCATAGGCTCAAAATGGTGATTATGTGGAAAAGATGGATGGCCATCGAGATCCATCCTAATCATGGATCTACAAAACGAAACATCTAGTTGATGGCAGTATTGAAAAGTATAAGGCTATATTTGTGGCTCGAGGATTCTCTTAGAAGGAGGGCATTGACTATGAGGATACATTTTCTCCTGTGGCGAGATATACATCGATCGGGACTATACTTTCGTTGGCCGCAGTAATGAAATGGAAGGTGCATAAGATGGATGTGAAGACATCCTTCTTGAATGGTGAAATAAAAGAGGAAGTATATGTGGAGCAGCCACAAGGGTTCAACGTACATGACAGGGAGATGCATGTGTGCATATTGAAGAAGGATTTATATGGATTAAAGCAGGAACCCAGAGCATGGTATGGAAGGATCGACAGTTTTCTAATGAGCTTAGGATTTACAAAGAGTAGTGTAGATCATAACCTTTACATTAAGGTTGTGGATGATGGTTCGATAATATTACTGTTGTATGTAGATGACATGTTTCTAACAGGTGTGGAAAATCTCATTTCAAAGTGTAAGAGAAAAATGGTCGTTGAGTTTGTTACGAGGAAAGTCTCTTTATGGCTAGGGTAAACCACAACAGATGGATATGACTGCAGAAATCAACTATATCCCAAAAACATGTTATATAAACCAATGTGCAAGCGAGATAAGAAAGGTACCTACCTTGTCCAGATGTTTGATGATGTCCACTATTGAGCACTTTGACCCAAAGCTTTATACCTGCAACAAGTTCTCAACAAACAAGCAGAGCAAGTATATAGTGATAATATAAAAGGTTAGCAAATTAGATAGCATAATCCATTAATATACAAAACAAACATGCCCATGGATAATAACTCATATATTTGCAAGATATCAATTGGACAAGAAGAGAGTATTTCTATTAATAAATTATTAGCAGAAGTGAAATATTACAAACTTCTGTGTCGACACGGTTATGAACCGAGAAACCAAGTTCCTTCTAGTTGGGCCTCCACCACTTCAATCCTCCACCAAAGGAAAGCTCATGGAAGGGAGACAATGAGGTTCTTCATCAATAAGGGAAGAGCTTGGGGGTTGAACACTGTGTTCAGACTTAAAGGACAAAGGGATGCAGACTCAATATGAAGTAATAATTTCTCCAAAGTAACTTTGCTCTCAAAGTTGAATTCTTTCTCCTTTTCCATAGCTCGAAATTGGCCCACTTATAGCCTTCAAAATGGAACTAAAGGGCCGAGTCGAAACGTTTCTAGTATATGGAAGGCCAAGGATCAGAGATCTCCTATCGTGACATGGAAACCTGACATTTAATTTTGATTTTCTGGCACAAATCCTGATGTAGGAGGGTTGTAGTGGAGCAGCTTGCGTATACGCTTGCTTTATAGTGTGCAAGATGCGTACAAGTGGAAAAAATTGTATTTTTGTCTTTGGATTTTATCAACAAGGAAGATAAATATGCATAGGTAAATGGAATAAGGCCCTCTCTACAAGATTGCATAGGGTGAGGCAAATCTTGCTCTAACAGATTCCCCCTAATGTGTGAGGTCAGAGGAGTATCTGCGATGGTCGGAATACATTATAAATAACCCAGAAGTGGAGTGGTAGGGGACCAACTGGATGAACTTAGTTGCTCATTACATTATGCACTGACTTTGCATACATGGTTGCCAATGAAATTACACTACAAATCCATGTGAAAAATATACCAAACAGTGTTCGTGGCCATGAATAGGCAAACACAAATTTGGTTATATTCCAAAAGTTGTCGTAGTCACGAACAAGGCCCAGTAGAACCAGTCTCAAAAACCGATCTGATGATATCTATATACCATGGAGTACAATTTGATCTCCCATGATCACTGAAGTCATATAGGTATTGGTCCAATGAAAAGGAAGCAACAGCTCAGGAAAGCTACATCCACATAGTGATGTCTTCAAGTCTTCTACACAATCCGCCAAAGGTGCAAGTCTACATCATGTGAATAAAGGAGTTGAGGTCGAACACAATGAGACATCGTTTGATTACCGGTCATTGAGGTATACCGTTAACAAACGCGAGACAACCTACCGATAATGAAAGTAGGTATTAAGGCACCAAATACATTCTTATAAGTGTGAATAAAGGAGTTGGTGTCGAACACCTGAAGAATCCATCGATCAGGAGACATTGTTGTATTCCCAACTGCCGATGGCGAGAGAGCTTGCCACTGATGACTGCAAGCCTCAAGGTACTCATAATACTTTGGGTCCCATTTCCATAATAAATGGGTTGAAGTTGATGGAAAGATACCCGCTGAAAGGAGAGCATTAAGGAATCTCTCATCAGTTAGCACAAGGTACAAATCAGGAGCTTCATGATGTGGTGGAAATCAGACGAAAAACATGTTCATGAACCAACAACCCTGTGCGTCTTTTGCATGTGCCAAGTGCAAGCGGTACATGAAAAACACCCTCTGAATAGCAGCCAATGATGAAAACTGCTGACAAATGTGAGGAAACCACCAATAAGGCTAATGGCATCCAAGACACCGCATGAATCCCAATGTGTGAATAGATGTCTTGTCTTCGAACACAAGGGAAACCACCTAGTGAATGACCGATGATGAAATGTTGATTGCTAGGTTCAAGGTTGCCTACCAATGATGAAAGTAGGGCCAGGGTGCAAGATAGGACTACAGTATCATGTGATTTTGAGACAAAATGAGGGTATGGATGACATGCAAAGTCAAGAGTTCTCAGGAGTGCCTAACACAGGTTGATAGACTTCCTTTGAACAAGAGCATGAGACATATGGAGGACTCTAGCAGCATAGACCTGATGATGAAACCATAAGATGTAGGAGGCATCAATAAAATTCTCTATAGGGACTAGAAGAGTAACCAGTCGGTAGAGAAGACTATGTAACAAGCTTAGCTTCCTAAGGCCATGCTAATCCCAAAATTATGATAATGAATGGACTCAAATAACTTTGTGCTCTATTCAAAGGTGACACAACTGCTGCCGATACAAGATAATACTCCCTTCTCGCTCATATTTTTTTGTTTTATCATAGACAAATGAATGTTATGATACAGAGGAGGAAACGAGTGTCGCAAGTAAGCAAAACTAGTTTCAGCAGTGGAACATACCTATGCTCAATGCAGGGAAGTGCATTCAGGAGATGGATACTCGGGGGAATGTTCCCTCCTAGGTATAGGGTGTCAAATTGCGAAGGATATAAACAAAGCTTTGCTTGGTTGAGGATGCAAAAATGTCGAGGGAAACGGTTTATAACGCAAAGCAAGAACCGACTATAGGCTCAACACTGCAAGAAAGTGCATGAGATGCAATCACAACTTAACGCCAAAAAATGTCCTTTTTTATGTCTTTTAATCTACTTGGTGTGAAAAAGGGATAAAATTGTGCCAAATAGACGTCTTTTCAAAACCAATTTATGAGTGTGAAAAAGACAAGTTCACTCGGCGATTTTTTCACTTTTTGATAATGAGTCAGAAAAGAGATTAACTAGGACTCATGACCTTTCAAGTCCAATTTAACGAGTGTGAAAGGGACAAATCACTCGGCGATCTTTTCACTTTTTAGACAAGTCGGAAAAGAGCTTAACTTGGACTCGTTTGGGAGATTCTAGGAGGGAAGTCCCGGGGGAGGCCAAGGCTCTCGTGTTGGACTTCTGTGGAATGTCAATGTCTTACAAATAGCCGACATAAGCTTGTGAAAACCCAAATCTCTCCAAGTTGAGGAGGATAAAGTACTAAGAGAGTATATAGTCTCTATGATGGACCGGATAATGTCTCTCACTGGGAGATACATGGGCGGGGGCATTATATACCCCACAAGGCCATCCCAATTGAAGGGAACTTCCTCGGGACTTGGAGGGAGAGCACTTGGGGAGAGAATAAACCTCTCTCATTCAGAGAGTGCAGGATCAGGAATTTTGATGACATGGTTGAAATATGCATCACGCTCTACAAGGAGAGTAGGATTGACCAGAGATTGCACGGGTACAACCACTTCTTCAATACTAGGTTGAAGAGGATGCATGATAACAAGGGTAGGGGACACGTCACCCTCGACAACGAGGGTGAGGTCAGGAGAGAATTAGAGTGGCATTACCACCATGTTAATCAAAGGAGGAACAGGGTGTCTGGAAACCACAGATGCCTCAGAATCTGAAGGGCCCTTGGGTGAGCCCCAAGCTTCTAGTATCTCAGCAGTGGTTGGACATGGACGAGTAAGGTGATCTCCTTCACAAGTCCTACAAAGGAATTTAGGCTTACGTCTGAGGCGTCAAGGCTTCTCAATGCCCCCATCATCATTCACAATGGATGGTGACATGATTTCAATAAGACAGGCAAAGACGAGAGAATCATCTCCTACATGATGTACAGAGGTTGGGGATGTGACATTGATAGAATTCGTGGTGACTAAAGTAGTGCCCCCAGCATGACTAGCAGTGGTTGGGTGTGAGTGATCAACATGACTCGCAGAGGTTGTTGACTCATCTCCAACATTACTAGCATAGGTTGGTGATGGAGCTCCAATATGAATGGCAGTGACTGGACTAGTGGTGAGTTGTGGCATTTGATTCCAAGGTCTAGGGAAAGATTGTCTTTGAAACATTGTAGGCCAGAAAGGGTCTTGGTTTACCCCCTGTCCCTATCTGGAAAGGTGGTATCCTCTGCCCAATTGGTCTGAAGAGGTTTGTACGGGCATCATTATCGAAGTCTTCGAAAAGGCAGAAGTAAGATAAGGATATATGTTGACCCCTTGTGAAGGGGTTCTGTAAAGAGGGTAGCCCAAACCATAAAACTAGTTCTCCCCGTATGAAATACCCAGGGATATATGAGGACCTGTCATGGGAAAAGTGTTCAAAGGAACCGATATGGCGGCCGAAGGATACATGGATGGGGTGTAATAAGTAGAATATGCACTTATCTAAGTATTGGCTCCTAAAAGAGCATAACTAGGACTGGATCCATAAGAGGGGAGGTTCCAACCTCTCGTCGTGAAAGTTGGTTGAGGGACATGACTCATATCAAATGAAGACATAGGGATTGGGGCCATGGTGCCCCCAAATTCAATGCTAGGATTCATATAAGTGGACCATGGAGAAGATTGCACCGGTGAAGGCATATCAACAGAAAAATAGCTAGAGGCCCAAGCTCTGGATTGAGTATCATATTTTTGCATACAATTATGAAAAACGGAAGGATTTGTCCCCATGAAATGAGTAGGCATCATGGAGTGGGTAGCGGTAAATGAGGGAGCAAAAGGAACTCCACTATCCATGCTAATAAAAACTTAGTAGAGACTCCTAAGGTCAACTAGTAGTCAAAGAGCACACCAAAAGTCAAACGGCCAATATGCATGCAAACGGGGTAAAGTGGTTGAGTGGCCTCCCTCCCTATAGAAGGTATGTCTCGCCCAAGAGGGGCCTGAAAATCCCTGCTAAAGATTAGAGGTAACATAATCAGTCATAAGGGGCCTCGTGGGATTAACAACCAGTCGGTCAGATCCCCCCAGAGAGGTAATCCTCCATAAAGGTTGTGTGTTGTCCAACCCTTATCTGACCTAGGGTACCTACAGAATAACCCCTACAAGTAACCTATGAGACACCTAAGTCAAGCAACTAATAAACCATTGTATACTCGATGCACATGTGAGCATTCGTAAGTCAGGTCCGCCATATGGGCAGGATGGCAAAGCCCAAAATCTTGAAAGTACCGCCTCTCACAGAGGTAAAGGCACTAACAAGATCCTCAGATACGAATAGATCCCCAGAAATATCTCTGGCGCTAGGAAGGTATTGGGGGGATATCCCTTCAACCGACTTCACGTGACCTCGTGATTAACTCCGGTGTGAGCGGAACCTCCTTATCTTACCAATTATACAATGGATTTCTCCACTCCCTGACTCAGACACATATGTTGATTTAATTTCCTTGGAGAAGTTTACTCACAAAATCTTATTCGAAGGCACTAAATCCTTATAGAGTTGATTTTATGGCCGTGATTACTCAAAAAGGTATGTTAGTGAAACTCATGGTGTTATCACTCTACAAGAAAAGTAAATATAAAAATAATGCAAAGTCCTAACTTTAACTTTCGATGAATGATATGCTTCTAAAAACCAATGCAATTTTCAAATTCAACTCTGCAATTCAGAAGCAAAATGCAATCTTTCACTATCTGCACTAAGCTATGATAAAGATTCAAAAGACAAAAATGCCAAGAACTGCAAAATGCCTATTTTTTTGTATTTTCAATATATCAAAACTGAAAATGCATGGACTGAAAGGTAACTTGATATATAACCCTACTGTGTATAAAAAAGAGATAACTCAAGCAGGATACCAAGCAATAAAACACCCAGCCCAATGTGCAAGGACAATAAAAAATGAAAATATGAAGAGAAATACTTCGCCCATAAATTCAACCAAAAGAGGGTTTCATGTCATCCCACAAGCACTCAACAGAAACTACAGAGACCCAAGAAGGCTCACCAAGCATCAAATCCCACCTAGCAAACACCAGACCAGCCAAAAGGGCAAGGCAAACTGATGTACACGACTGTTTAGGAAAACAGAGCATATACATGCAACTTGCAGTGAGACATCCCATGTGTATACACGACTGTCAAGGCAAAAGGCATGTATATGCTTTAAAACAAGGCCAGGTAAGGGAGAAAGGCTGAAAACTCAGACCCGGAGTGAACAGGAGTTGTCAAGCAATGATACAACAAGAACCACAATATAAACGAGATAAATCTAAGGAGAAAAGTACTTCAAACCCTAAGAAAGAAGATTCATCCCCAACATGGTCACCAATTCTGTTACGAGGAAAATCTCTCTATGGCTAGGGTAAACCACAACAGACGGATATGACTGCAGAAATCAACTCTATCCCAAAAACATGTTATATAAACCAATGTGCAAGTGAGATAAGAAAGGGACCTACCTCATCCAGATGTTTGATGATGTCCACTGTTGAACACTTTGACCCAAAGCTTTATACTTGCAACAAGTTCTCAACAAACGAGCAGAGCAATCATATAGTGATAATATAAAAGGTTAGTACATTATATAGCATAATCCATTAATATACAAAACAAACATGCCCATGGATAATAACTCATATATTTGCAAGATATCAATTGGACGGGAAGAGAGTATTTATATTAATAAATGATCAACAGAAGTGAAAATATTACAGACTTTCGTGTTAGCACGGTTCGAAACCGAGAAACCAAGTTCCTTCCAACTGGGCCTCCACCAAAGGCAATCTCATGGAAGGGAGACAATGAGGTTCTCTGTCAATAAGGGAAGATTTTGGGGGCTGAACATTGTGTTCAAACTTAAAGGACAAAGGGATCCAGACTCAATATGAAGTAATAATTTCTCCAGAGTAACTTTTCTCTCAAAGTTGAATTCTTTCTCCTTTTGCATAGCTCGGAATTGGCCCAGTTATAGCCTTTAAAATGGAATTGAAGGGCCGAGTCGGAACGTTTCCAGTATATGGAAGGCCAAGGATCAAAGATCTACTATCGTGACATGGAAACCCGACATTTAATTTTGATTTTCTGGCACAAATCTCGATGTATGCGAGCTGTAGTGGAGAAGCATGCATATACGCTTGTTGTATAGTGTGTAAGATGTGTACAAGTGGGAAAAATTGTATTTTTGTCTCTGGATTTTATCAATAGGGAAGAAAAGTATGCATAGGGAAATGGAATAAGGCCCTCTCTGCAAGATTGCATAGGGTGAGGCAAATCTTTCTCTAACACAGTTTGAGATGAAATATCTCGAGATGATACATTGATTTTTGGGTCTCGAGGTATGGCATAGACAAGATGAGATATTTATGAATCAAGGGAAGTATGCAGTGGAAATCCTGAAGAGGTTCGAGATGTTGGATTTCAAGGCAATGGCTACACCTATGGTATCAATTCTGAATTTGTTGCAGGATACGACTTCAGAGACTATGGATGTTACTTTATATAGGCAGATGGTGGGTTTGTTGATGTACTTGACGAACACAAGATTGGATATATGTTTTTCTCTGAACACCCTAAGTCAGTATATGAAGCAGCCCAGGCAGGTTCATTTGGTCGCAACAAAACATGTGATAAGGTACCTTAAGGATACATTGGACTATGGTCTCAGGTATGTGACAGACCATGATTCCGGGTTATATGGATATTCAAATTTAGATTGGGTGGGTAGTATTCTTGATCAGAAGAGTACTTCGACATATTGCTTCAATCTAGGCTCCAGTATGGTTTCATGGAGCAGCAAGAAACAATCATGTGTAGCACTCAGTATGGTTGAGGATGAATATGTGGCAGCATGTGTAGCATGTAGAGAAGAAGTGTGGCTTCTGAAGTTGTTGTCTAGGTTATTTAATCTCAAACTGGAGGCGACCTGCATTTGGTGTGACAACCAGAGTTGCATGAAGTTTTTAGAGAATCTATTTTTCCATGATAGGTCGAAGCATATCGAGATCAAATATCACTATATCAGGGATATGTTGCAGAGGAGAGTAGTGAGGCTCTAATATGTGACTATCGAGGATCAGGTTGCGGACGTGTTGACCAAGCCACTTTCAAGGACAAAGTTCAAGCACTTCAAGGAAAATCTTGGTGTGGTCCCTCTTCAGAGGGAGTGATGAGGTACAGATGCATTGCGGGGTAGTGGATGTCCTAGAGACATGTTGTTGTTGTTTGAGAGCTACCCACGGGCCTTGGATGCATTGGTTGTGAAGTCACAGGATTGCACATGATGAGGTACAGATGCATTGTGGGGTAGTGGATGTCATGGTGACATGTTGAAGTTATTTGAGAGATACCCACAGGCCTTGGATGCATTGGTTGTGAAGTCATGTTGTACTATGGATATCTGATGATGTATAGATCCATATGTTCAATAGTCAATAGTCATGAGCTCATGTGGCAACAAAGAATACCTTCCTAGTTAAGAGGGAGTGTTGATATTTTGATGTAACTACAGAATATATTCTTTTGTATTTGTATTGGTCAAACCTCGAGAAGTTTATTGTAATCTTATTGTATAAATCGACTCAAAAGAAATTATTATTTTATTGTTATCCTTATTGTAAAAGTCAAAACGGTCCCTCTTAGGGTTGCATCTTTTCGAGAGTCAAGTTATGTGCATAAATAGAGGTCAAGTTCCTCTCATTTGTATATACACACAACTCATCTTCTCTTGTGTATTTGGAGCATAGCAAAGGAGGTCTAGAGTAGGAGGTCTTGGTTTCTTGGTCTTTGGTATCTTGGTCTTGGTCTATTTGTGGAGAGCTATAACGTGACATTGTACTAGTTGAAGGAATCTATACTGAAGAATTGGTTGTTGGGTTTTCTCCCCCACAAGGGTTTCCCAGGATATATCTTGTGTTATGTGATTGTTTATCTTTCATTGATCCTATTACATGCAATTGTTAATTAATGTTAAAGAAGATAATTGTAACTTATAAAATTATAACAATGTGGTCGTGAAGATCAAAATTGTTTGAGGAAAAAGAGGATGATTGACTCTACTAATGCATTCAAAACTCTCATTGATGGATAGTCCTTGTCATGCCATTTCCAATGGTAGGCGGTACACCACGTGGTTCCTCACGGTTGAAGAGATATTCCCTCTTGAATATGGAAGCCCCGAAGTATTGTTAAGAAGCCCTAAACAATTATAACAAGAAGTGACAAGTTGACCCCAAATTAATTAAAAGAAGAAAAGTTGTTTCAAACAAGAAATTACAAGTCATCCCCATTGCAATGAATATTAAAATAAATATTAAGGACATTGTTGCTAAAGTCGACCCCAATGGAATAATCATTAAAAAATTAAATTGAAAATTATTTGGGTCGAGTCGGCCCTAAAAAGAAGGTGCCAGATCTAGTATAAATAAGGCACCTAGGAGTTCATTTGTGACATCAACTCAAATGATTTTTATCTGAGATAACCAAGGAGATCTAAGGTGAATTTCAGAGGGAAGATGAAGTGAAGAAGGGTGAAATTCCAAGGGAGGATGAAGTCTTGTGATGATGTGTTCTAAGGTATGTTATTTAAAGGTTATCTTACCATTTTCACTATAAAAAAAATTTCTAGAATGATTCAAATAGAAAAACTTAGAGTCTATTTAGAATACATATCAAGGTACCTATGGTAAAAATTTCATCTTCTCGATCATTGTATTTTTGGAGATACACTCTGTGGAAGATAGGGTTTTCGACTATTCTTGAAACTAGTCTCAAACAGTTGTTCTGAGAAAAATAATCATAACTTATTCATAGAGGATCCAAATTCTGTAAGACTCATTGCATTGGAAAGAGTACAATCTGTGGTATGTTGTATGCGAGTTTTAGAACTAGATATAAAATATTCAACGTGTGGCATGCTCTACAAGTTCTCTCTCCAAAATAGGCCAAAATTCAACAATGTCTTCCATTTTCGCTATAACTCCTTTTCAGGGACGATTCAAAGAGTGAAACTTGGATGGATTTCAAAGAAGATATTGAAGAAAATTGGGTACAAGTTCATACCTTTATTCATTATAGGTACAAAGTTATGCTTGTTGAAAGTTAGGGTTTGTGACTAATCCAAAAACTAGTCTCGCAAGACTGAAGTAAAGCAAAATGAATATGATATTCTTTTGTTGAAGAAGTTGAGGAATGTTTGCAAGTATGTGATCACATGCACCAGGTTTCTTACATGTTGAAAGGTATGGTTCTCTGCGTGTTTTTGAGGTTTTTATCTTGGTGATTTAGCACATGCTTAAGGCATGCTTGGCCCATGCTTGATGTATATGGTTGGATGCATATCTTGGATGTTTTGGCACATATTTGAGATACATATCTTGGATGGTTTGGCACATGCTTAAGGCATGATTTTGGCATATGGTTTGAGGAGCATCTTGGATATTGGGCACATGGTTTGAGATGTACTTTGGTATATGTTTACATGTTTGAGGCATATCTTGGTACATGGTTGATGGATGTTATGGCTTATGTTTTTGGTACATGGTTGATGAATGTTATGGAACATGTTTGAGGCATATCTTGGCACACAGTCTATAGATATGACACATGCTTGTTACATGGATGATATGACACACATGTCTTAGCATATGGTTTGATGCACATCTCGATGATGGTCTTGGTATATGATCTATGCGAGTGGATTTGGTTATAGTTGATGATGATGTTGATGATGAGATATAAGTATCGGTGAGAGATACAGTGACAATGATAGTGACAGTGACAGTGACAGCGAAAATGACAGTGACAGTGTTAGTGACAAAGACAGTAACATGGATAGTGACAAGTTGGATGACAGGTTGATTACCAATGATAGGTTGATTATCAATGACATTTTGATTATCAGTGACAGGTTGATTATTAGTGATAGTGTTGGTTGTAGGTTGAGACTACTCTTATATTTCACAACAGAAGGAAGGAGCAAGGAAAGGGGGTCATATCCTCCTTCTAGTTGGAGCCGAAGAATATAGGGAGTTGGAGCTTCCTTCAGGTTGGAGCCTATAAATTAGGGGGTTGTAGCCTGCTTCCAATTGGAGCTAGAGAATACAGGGAGTTGGAGCTTCCTTCAGGTTGGAGCCTATAAATCAGGGGGTTGGAGCCTCCTTCCAATTGGAGATGGAGAATTCAGGGAGTTGTATCTTCCTTCAGGTTGGAGCCCGTAAACAAGGGGGTTGGATCCTCATTCCAGTTGGTGCTAGATAATTTGGAATTTGGTGTTTCTTATGAATGTAATCTTTTGATATATAAAAAATCATTTTGTGGTTTTATCCCATTTAGGTTTCCACGTAAAACTCTGGTGTATTGTGTATCTATGGATATGATGTGATGCATTGTTTATGGTTATATTTTTATGATATATTGAATGCTATCATAAGTGATAACTGATTGATAAACTTGATGATTACATGTTTTGAATAAAAGTGGTAAAAAGTGCTCAATATTGATTAACAGCCCCCCTCCCCCCCTCTCAATATTGGTGAATATTCCAATACGTGGTTTGTTTCCATTCTTTGCACTTCATTGATTCTACAAAAATTGTTGGTTCAATATAATCATGAGTTACTAAGGAAAATTTTGACTGAGATGAGGTAGAATTTCTAGTTCACGTTTTGTCTTGTTCATTTGGGTGAACATATTTAAGCAATTGTGTGAACCATTTCGGTCTACTATGTTGTACCTGTGGTGAATTTACTGCAGTTCATCTGTCCTAGATTGAAGATTCATCATCTAAGCAAGAGTTATCCAACTCTTGAATATTCATGTTGGGGACTAAGTCTTTTTCAATCCAATTTGGTTTTCCTTGATAAATCATTTTTTCTTGAGCTACCTTTTTCTCCAAATGACCAAGTAGATTATCAATCTCTCCAGTTTTTTGGCTTGCTATCTCATCAAAGACTACATCTCGACTGATAATGAATTTTCCATTGGATAGCAACCTATATCTTTTCTTCTCTTCCGAATAGCCAATAATAATGCATTTCATACTTCAATTTTCCAACTTAGTCTTTTTTTCCTTAGGAATTGAGTCATAACAAGTGGAACCAAAAACTCGAAGATGATTAACTAGAGGCTTTGTACCATACCAAACTTTGTATGGAGTAATTCCATCTGAGGTTGATGTGGATGATCGATTCCTTAGATGTATTGTTGTATGAACTGCTTCAACCCAATATTGAGTGCTTAACCTCTTGAAATGAAACATTGATATTTTCATTCCCATTAGAGTTCTATTCATTCTCTTTGTGACTCCATTCTGTTGTGGAGTATAAGATTTTGTTAACTTCCTTTTAATTCCATTTCTCCTGCAATAATAATTGAATTTATCTAAAGTGAATTCTCTCCCATTATCTATTATTAGTGTGTCAATCTTCTCTTTGGTGACATTTTCAACTAAGCGTTGAAATTGTATGAATTTGTCAAAAGCTTTTGATTTGTTCTTCAGAAAATATATCCAAATCATCCTTGTAAAATAATCAATGAAAAGAATGAAGTATTTGCATCCACCAAAAGAAGATTCCATGGGATCATAAATGTCACTATGGATTAATTGCAAACATTTATTTGTTCATCATGTACTTGTGACGAAAGGATCCCTTTGTTGTTTGTCAATGATACAAGCTTCACACTTACCAGATTCCTTTTTGAAAGTAGGCAATCCTTTCACCATTTCATTTTTTTTGAGTTTACTGAGGCCTTCATAATTCAAATGGCCAAATATGAAATGCCATAATATTATGGAGCTTGGAAATAAATCCACTGATGCTACAAAATCTTGTTTATAAGGAATGATTGTGCCTTGTAGCCTCAAAAGTTTTCCATCTTCATAGCCATTCATTGTTGTTTTGAATTTTGTTTATCTTAATTAATGTTCATCTATCCATCTTTCGTGATAATCTAATGGCCTCCTTGTATGATGAGAACCAAAGACAACAAATTATTTTTGAATGATGGAACATACCAAACATTGGAAAGTGATACTTTTCCAATTCCTAGAAGAGAAAAGTGGTTAGATCATTTTCCTTGAGGTGTATGAGTTGTGTCATCTACCAAGTAAATTGGATTTAGTTCCATATCTTGATATTTTCAAAAGTAATGTTTGTGATAATCTAATGGCCTTCTTGTTTGATGAGAACCAAAGACAACAAAATATCTTTGAATGATGGAACATACCAAACATTGGAAAGTGATACTTTTCCAATTCCTAGAAGAGAAAAGTGGACAGATCATTTTCCTTGAGGTGTTTGAGTTGTGTCATCTGCCAAGTAAATTGGATTTAGTTCCATATCCTGATATGTCCAAAAGTAATATTTTCCATAGCACATATGTTGAGTAGCCCTTGTATCTAATATCCAATCATCTTCATAATCTGTTCTCATCAATTTGTTAGTGGCAACTGAATTTGCAAACTCAATGTCCTAAATTTTTGTCAACACATAATCATCTTTTTGATTTTTTGCATATTAGGTTGAAGTTGAAGAATTAGAATTGGAATGTTGTTTGAAAGTTTGTCTATCCTTAGGAAAATTTTCAGTTTGTGTTCTACACTCTTCCAACACATGGCCAATGCGAAGACATCTTTTGCACTTGACTTGAGACATGTTTTCGCTTCTTTGATCTTGATATATTATAAAATGTTGTTGATTTCTACCTCTTCCTTGGCTTCTTCCACGACCTCGACCATAGTCTGAATTTCTTGATTCATTGAATCTTCCTCTTCCTTTGTAATTTTCATTGGATGATCATCTTCCTCTTGTACTTTCACTATAATTACTTCTTTCTCTTGTACTTTCATTGTAAGTACCTCTTCCTCTCACACTTTATGCCCCTCTTCCTCGTGATATTTCTCCTTGTCTTGAGTTGGTAATGATCCAGGTGGATATTGGTGGCCACCCACCTATTTCAACTGGCTCTTCTTGACAATTTTTAGTTCAACACATTCTTCTACAATTCTTTGTGATTGTGGGTTCTACACTTTTGGGGTTGTATGAAGACCTACACAGCTTCCAGGTGGAGATTGGTCGTCCCCCACCAAATCCAACTGGCTTATTTTGGAAGTTTTAATGTCAGTACATCCTTTTGTACTTCCAGGGTTGTTTTGGGGCCCTAAACAATGTTTTTTTGGCTTGCCACAGTCAAATTGTAAACATAGTCAGATTTTGACAACATAATGTGTAGTTCTCGAAAAGACCTTTCCAATGCGCTATCATGCGCTTGAAATGGAGGTCATATGCAAAATTTATGACCCCGGGAAGTTGAGGTACCAACTTACACATCGTGGCCCACATAAATTTTGGTGTTTCATCTTCTAGGGTTAGGTTTTTGGATGTCTAGGGTTTTGGAATTCATGAGTAATGTTAAAAAGGCCTCTAGAGCCTCATTGTGATCATTTTGCTCAGATGGATGTGCGTAGAAACCACAACTCTTCTCAAAGATAGCTACCACCATTCGAGCAAGTTGCTTTCAGTTTTATAGTTTTAGCCTATTTTCACTACTAAATTTGAACATTTTTGTGATGAAGTTTCGTCGAAATAGGGTTGTTGTTGCGACCAAGATGATTTTTTTTTCGTCGGAATAGATTCGTCGGTCTAGCAACTACACATGGATCTTCGTTGGTCTAGCGATTAGGAAAAGAAGCCTATACACAATAGGGAAAAGTTACCATTCATCGGTCCATCCACCAAGATTAGTTAGTCTAGCGACCCACTTTAGTTGCAAGCCTTGCTAGCATATCTAAGGAAAGCATAACCTTAGTCACTCTAGCGACCCTAATTAGTCAGTCTAGCGACTAATGTTAGTCGGTCTAACGACCCACTTTAGTCGCAATCCTTGCTAGCATCTCTAAGGAAAACATAACCTTGGTCACTCTAGCGACCATAATTAGTCAATCTAACGACTAATGTTAGTCGGTCTAACGACCCACTTTAGTCGCAAGCCTTGCTAGCATCTCTAAGGAAAAGATAACCTTGGTCACTCTAGCGACCATAATTAGTCAGTCTAGCGACTAATGTTAGTCGGTCTAACGACCCACTTTAGTCGCAAGCCTTGCTAGCATATCTAAGGAAAACATAACCTTGGTCACTCTAGTGACCATAATTAGTCGGTATAGTGGCTAATGTTAGTCAGTCTAATGACTAATATTAGTCGCAAGAGTGACCAAGACAACCCTCGCAAACTTAGTCAAGTGACCAAATGGCTATACAAGCGACGAACTTGTTCGTCGCTAGAGCGACTAATGTTGGGGTTTAAAAAAAAAAAAAATGCCATTCACATAGGAATAATGTTGGGGTTCTGTTAGTGATAAAAAATCACTTGCTAATATTTCCCAAATCACATGATAAGAGGATCATTAGGTAGAAGAGTTATTTTTAAATCTTAAAGTTTTAGAGGTTTTGAGAAAGGCTCAAATTCACATAAATTAAATTAAATGAGGATTTCACCTCTAAAAATAGGCCAAAGGTTTTTTAGCTTTCGACGGCTAAATGTGAAATTTATAGTTTAATGAGCCACCAAAAATCTCTAACTTTCGGCGGCTAAAAGGAAAAATACATGACTATTAAGCTGTCAAAAGCTCTGAAGAGTCCATATCGGTCTTCTTTCTTCCCCAATTGCGTTTTTCCGTTTCCAGAATCTGTGGGAATGATCTCAAATTAAAGATAATAATTTTATTTTTAAATCTTAAAGTTTTAGAGGTTTTGAGAAAGGCTTAAATTCACATAAATTCAATAAAATGAGGATTTCACCTCTAAAAATAGGCCAAAGGTTAATTTTAGCTTTCGGTGGCTAAATGTGAAATTTACAGTGTAATGAGTTGCCGAAAAGCTCTGAATTTCGGCGGATAAAAGTCAAAATACACAACTAGTAAGTTGTCGAAAGCTCTGCCTAGATCGTGTTTTTTTGTTTCCAGAATCTGTGGGAATGATCTCAAATTAAAGATAATAATTATCAGAAGCTAGATCATCCTCTTCATCAAGTTTTGAAGGCATATGGTAAGGGAATGAAGCCAAATGGCATGTTTATTCTTGACAGAAATCGCCCAGCCATCAAAGACAGATTTCAAAATCTGTGATTTTCACCAGCAAGCTGTCAAATAATTCTCCAGGTTGTCAAATTCGACTTATGATGATAAGATTGGATCATTTATGCTAAAAGATCAAATTGATTATGTTTATTTTTGGTATTTCAGATCCATTAAATTAGGATCTTGAAACCTTGATGTAAAGGCTATAAAATCCTAAGAATTCTAAGACACCAAAGGGGGGGGAAACAGTCTGAGGACTGTGGTTCTATTCTTGAAGACTTGTACATTTCATCCTTTGGAGATGTCCATGAATATATCTTGACATCGAGCTTCTTTCACTTTGTTCAGTTTTCTTATCCTTTCTTTCCAATTTTATGTATACTCAATGACAGAAGGTTGCCATCCCATCTCTTCGTTGGTATATTAGACTTATATACATTGCTTCTTATGTTTGTCTTAGTGCCAGATAGTTGTCATCCTATTAGTGCACTCATAAGCTTAAGCTGCAAGTATTTACTTATTATGTTTGGCCATCTACTATATACAAATCTTATATGTGTTTCTGTTGGTATGAAGAAGTATCTTACCTATCATTACTGGCCATTCATAGATGCCTTTGTGTAGGTATTTCTTGCTAGCATAATGAGTCTTCTCCATGTTTTCACGCATTGATTAAAGCCTTCTGAGCAGCATAGTTGAAAGCCTTGGTATTTCAAGTGACCCATGTCTTTCTAAATGGATGTGAGTTTATAATGTCATATGATTTGATCATTTTTCCTCCACATTTTATTGATCTATTTAAGTTACCAAGATTACACCCTTCTACAGTCAGGGAGTGATTTCTTGGAGAGATAACACTTTCATTATGTACTTGGGAGATGGCACTGGAGTCAATGCCCTAATGGTCAATACTGGTGATCCAATTTACCTTGTCATTTCTAGATGTAAGCACCATTTTTATGAGTCTCAGTCCATGCTAGGGGATTTAATATCGAGCCTCAAATTGTGGAAGGTGAATCTAGAGTAGTGGGTGGAGGATCTTTCACAGCAGCAGACCTCCCTTACAAAGTAGTTGGACACTATTAAATCGAAGGAATTCCTGTTAGATGTGGAAAATCAATGCCTAAGAGAAAAATCCAGGGAACAAGAAGCTGAAACTTAGAAGCTACAACGACATGTAAAGAAGATAGTCAGCCTTCCCAAGCCTGATACAAGCCCTAGGAGGTTGATAGTCACATCCAACATATGACCAATTTTAATACATATCTCATCGAGATGGAAATAACAATTGAAGGCATAGCTATGTACAATGTGCATATTAATAAGAAACACAGAAATCCTATGAAATGTATTAACTTAAAATATATGCATTTGGTAGTTATACAAATAATCTATCCGAAGTCAATTTTAATATTTCACAATTTTTAGATACAATTAGGCTGAAAAACAATTCGAAACTATGCTTACTACTTGCCAATATCCCCATAACATTTTTTCATGCAAGGAAAATAATTTTGTTTCATGATAAATTAATGTTGAACCTAGATTATCGAAAGAGTTAATAACATACTTATTTTACCAATTTCAACAACCATTTTCTAAATTTCATCCAGGCAAATATTAGTATAGTGAGTAGAGCCAAAATAGATTGGTGTCCACTTTTCCATAAAATCACGGTCTGTTACATGTTTTCCTTCATGGTTCACTAGGTTAAACAACCCACCAATGGCAACTTTGCCCACTGAGGGCTCGTCTTTCACCTGTGTACATAGATTCTTTATTTCTGAAAACAACAAAGAGTGAAAATATCTCAGATTTCACATAGACCATGATATGACAAAAACTACATACAATGAAATAATGAAACACTCTTTCATGTAAACTCATCTAAAATATATTCAATGAATGATTCAAGGAAATGTATGTGACAACAAGATATTCACTTAAGTGTGCAAATGCCATGTGTGTTTGTGTTTGTATACAATGCCTAGAGGATGATGCTTTCAATCTCAAGAATAATGCAAGTATTCAAATTATTAAGATCAATCAATGACTAAATTTTAATGATATACACAATTGCCTAATAGAGCACAATAATTTTCTTTGAAGTATCTATGACTTTGATCAGACTAATTTCAAGACATCAATATTTCAAAGCCACAAAACATTTCATATGTGTCAATCCAATAATCCAATAATATCCTTATCAGTTCATTACATATCAGAAGTTGGGACTGTCTATTTGACTTCAATTCAATATGTATCAGTCCTACTTGTCCTAAATATGCAAATGCAAATGATATGTAACCCCTCCAAATGCACACAAGTTAAGATTTTTAATGTTTCTTATGTATGCAAATTGTAGGTTATGTTCCCCATGAATTATCTCTGTCAAAAACAAATTAAATGTGGTTGGGAATGACTATGTTCACACAGTCATAATTGAAGGTTTTACTATGATTTTGGGTGGAGAGTTTGGGAGGCGATTTAGGTAGAGTGACTATGAGGTATGTGAGTTTGTTTTTAGGGGTGTGTCAAAGAGGAATAGGGTCTTAAATTAAGACTTCAGGACAGTCAGCAGTAAGGGTTTCTATAGGTATATGTGGGGTGTCTAAATGTTTAGGATATAGGGTTAATGGCCTTGTGTTAGGGAAATAATGGCCTAGGCATGAAAGGGGAGATATCCTGGGGTGAGCTAGTATGAAAATAGGTCAATGTTAGGTAGGTTGGGGCTGCAAAAATAGCTTAGGACCGTCAAATGGTAGACAGTGTTGAGGATGGACGTGAGTTTTTAGGATAGTAGGAGAGAGGCCTAGAGATCTTGCGTTAGGAGTCTAATAGTTTAGAGTGGTGGATAGGTTAGGGTAGGTTGCTAATGAATATGGACAACAAACTTCACAAAGAGTGTTGTCCAAAGGAAATTCCTTGAAACACTTTTAATATTTACCATTCCAATAAAGTTTTGTTCAAACCAAGCATGTGTATTATTAATGTCAACACCACCTAAGTAGCAATTCTTGATCTTCTCAAAATGATGACATATAAGCAACTTATTATTAATTGGACCTAAGTAATGCCTCCCTTTAAATAATTTTATCAATGTTCACTAATAACCTCAAAGGTAGGTCAATGGGACTCAAAAGTACAATTGAGTAGTGACCCATTGTGGGATCATAGTAGCATCTCCTAGAAGATGAATTATAAAACAAAATAAGTTAAACTATTGAAAAAAGAGAAATGACAAAATGGAAATTTCATATGTAACATGAAAAAGGGATGTTCATCCTCGTTAGAAGATGAAGCCCTTGATGTCACTACAAAAATAATACTAAAAGTAGAGAAGGGAGAAGATGATTTCCCCAGTGAGTCACCAACCATGCATTAGTCAATTCATTGCCTGACAATGTCTTTAGGGGAGAGTCCATATTTGAGAGGACTTGACTATGTAACCATGGGTGAAATTAAAAATACTTAGCGATTGAAGGTTGGTTTCATGAAGGGAGTTTGTAGTGGAAAATGAATTGTGATAAGAAAGAGATCTCCTCAAAATCCTAG
>JASDQU010370834.1:5794-21642 GCA_032191745.1 Picea mariana
GAGGGCCTTGCCCATGAGGCACGCTGCGTGGTTTCCCACAGTCGCCCGCACAATCCAGGGGCCCTTCACGATCCGATTCAGGAGCTTGAATCTGCTGTTCCGGAAGGCGTCGTCACCGTGCACGAAGCGGTATAAGAGAGAACCTGGTAGGATTGGATCCTCCGTCGCGTAGTAAAACACCGCGCTGTGCTGCTGCTCCCGCCCGGGTACCTGCAGGTTCACAGCGAACACGAAAGCCTTCAGCGCCCTGCCCTCACCCTGGGCACGACGCAGGGTGGCCATGGCGCGGTTGTCCGGGCGCGCGAGGACGTGGTCGAGCCTGGCCGAGGAGCGGAGCCAGTCCATACCCAGAGGCTTCATCATCCACTCCCCGGACGGGATTTTCTGCCTCTTGCTGAAATAGTCGGCACCCCGGACTGAGAACACGTCGCCCACCGGCGACGACCAGCCATTGACGCCCTTGTCCGGATTCACTTCTCGGAGTGGCCCTGATTTCCGGACTTGCTCCTGCCAGTCTTGAACCTTCCTGTCCCCGGACATGGCTCTCACACAGATCTTAGGTTCGAGTTTTACTAATGAATGAGCGAACCAACGGATATCTGTTTTGTGGAGTGGAGTGATAGGAAATATAACGTCGCAAGCAAAGTGCGCTGAGAAGAAACGTATAATGGGAAGCAAAGTATAATTGAACACAGAGTGCGCTTCTGGGTATCCCCTTTGGATTTTTTCTTTTGCTTCTCTTTATCGTTTTACAAAGAAAAAGCGTTCTACGTGCCAGGCCAGGCCACCGTCCACGGATGCCCACACATGCATTCATGAATGCGCAGGAGTCATTAAGATTCCGATCACAACAACATCATCATAATAATTGATGTGTTTTAGCATCTATCCTTCCCGGTCATTCCATGCAGCTGCTTCTTGTGGTTGTGTTTGAGGGTTTTAAGGAGGGTTGAGGTGTTACAAGAATCTATCCTGCCTCTCTCATTGGATGTTGTTGCTTTTTGTAGTTTTTTTTTTTTTTTCTATGAATTGATGGTTTAGAGGGTTGATGTGTCGTAAAGGTTTCCAAATGATTTGAACGAATGACTAGATAGTCACTAAAGGCCAGAGTGACCCACTGTCCTATTTGAGATTTGCTTCTTGTGATTGTCATCTCCTAAAATCTTGTGATTGTCTTTTTTTCCAAAAGAAAATTAGCATAAATTATATTAGTAATATAATTTTTACATTGCCGTGACAAAAGAAACAAAGAGATTAGTTCTTTTGGGGATACAAGGTCTCACATCAACAATTGAAAAAGTTGATCATAACTGTTCTACAAGACGAGAAAATTGTTACTCGAGTAACAAAGAAGTACCAAATTGTGACTAGCAAATAACACAAAGGTTTTTGTACGCTAGTCCCAAAACATATGGACCAAACTGTCGTGCAGAAAAAATAGAGAATGAGTTTTAGAAAATTTTCGAATGATGAGTAGGACCCACCATTACTCCATCCCAATAGTAGTAAGTTAGTCTTCCTATAGGCGCTGAGAGTGCTGGCTTTGATAAAATATCTGCCTCCTCATTAGATTCTCTGAAGATGTGCCAGATCCTGAATTCTACGTTTCCACCCTTCAATATTGATGGCTTGGAGATTACCATTTTGTTTCATCCACTCAACTACTACTTTGGAGTCCCCCAAAACCTGAATATGTTGAATGTCCAAGAGCTTTGCGATGCAAAGAAAATCCCACGCTCCCACTAATTCTGCTTTGGTATTTGATCCTTCACCACAATTGAATAACCATCTAACCTCCGGAGCATCTAAAATTTTCAAGGATCCCCCTGCCCCACATCTTGTCCCCCCTGCAGTGGATGCCCCGTCAAAAAAATCCAAAGTGTATCTGTTCAATCTGATGATTGGAGTCAGTCTTAAAACCTGTGACTTTAAAACTGTGGGGAGGTTTGTGAGTGCGCCTAAAGTCCTGTGTACAACAGTCCAAGCCGAGGGGGCCTTCCCTTCAAAGAGTGTTTTATTGCGTTCGTTCCAAATGTACCAGCTCAGTAATATTGGGAGCTTTTTTGACACGTCTTTGTTTAATAGCCACGAATCCATACATTCAATAAGATTTTGGCCACACCAGGAACAATTTAAATTAAGGAAATGCAAGCAAACTGTCCAGACAGAATTTTCGAAGGTGCAGTGAATGAGTAAATGAGTGATATCCTCACAGGATTTTCTGCATAAAATGCATATGTCCGGTCCCACCCACCCTTTTTTTTGCAAGACATCCCATGATAAGATCATGTTTTCAGTGGCCAGCCAGAAAAATAAAATGATTTTCAATTGTAATCGCCATTTCCAGAATTTAACCTTCCAGCCGCTCCAGCTCGGTAAACCCTGTGTAGTTTGAAAGGCATTATAAAAATTCTTGACAGCCATCCTTCTGGATGCATCGCCACCGGTCCAGATCAACTCATCCTTTGAATCTTCCTTGAGGGGAATCCCCGCACCACTCAGCGCCATCGTGTAGTTATCCCACTCAATAGCAAGTTCACCTGCCAACTCCAAATCCGCGCTACTCCGCCACACCTCAACAAAGGTAAAAGGATCTCTTGCCAATGACGCTTGAGCAAGCATAGAGACCTGCTTTTGATTTAGAAGTGTTATAAGCTCTTCATTCAGAAAGGATTTGTCTCCAATGCCAAGGATCCTGTCGCACCCAATACAAATTAGATGACCTGCTCTAGGGCACCAGCTAAGCCAATGGTTGATATAAGGGAGTTCGCGAATGAGACTCAACCAGATCCTTGATGCTGAGTTGATAAAATGTGACGGTCTTCTAATCCAATTGACCAAGGTGGCGTTATGAAAATATATGTCTCTAAGGACCTATTGCCAAATACTAGCCTGAGTTAAAACCCTCCATAGTTTAATAGCATTCAAAGCCAAATTGAAATGAGTGAGGTTACAGAAGCTCCACCCCCCATTCTTTTTAGGTCTAGAGAGGACCTCCCAGCTATAGAGGTGGTACCGTTGGTTGTCCGACTGACCATTCCATAGAAAATGGAAAATCATTTTTCTAATTCTATTTAAAACCGAGCGGAGCAAAGATTCCAATGACATCCAGTAAACAATTTGACCTTCCAAAACTGTTTTCACAAATATATATCGCCCTCCAAGCGACAACCACCTGTTGCACCATGACCCAATTTGATTAGAGACTTTTGAAATCAACCATTCCCAGTCAGTTGTGCGTTGAGTTCCAGTCTTCAAGAAATAACCCAGGTAACGGAACCTGAGTGAGAGATCACTAAAGGTGTAAGGCAGGAGATTTTTAAAATTGTTCACTTCTAAATCCGAGAGGCCTTCAAAATGCACTGTGGATTTATTAAGGTTCACCAAGAGACCCGAGGCTTTGCAAAAATGGATGATAAGACTGTCTGTCACTCTCCATTCTAACAGACTTGCCTTGGACAAAATGAGTACATCGTCCACAAACAAGAGGTGAAGGATTTTTGTCAATCTAGAAACCCTAATCCATGTAATAAGTCCTTCCTCCAAAATGTGCTTCAGTAATCTGTTGTGACCTTCCATCACTAAGATGAAAAGTAGGGAGGATAACGGACATCCCTGCCGAATACCCCTTCCACTTCTGAAAAAGTATGTAGCCTCCCCATTAATGAGGACAACGAAGGTAGAGGAAGTAATGCAAGCCATTATCCATTTAGTCAATTGGATGCCCAACCCTACTTTAAGAAGGATCATTCTAAGAAACTCCCATTCAACACAATCATAAGTTTTTCTTAAATCCAGCTTTAGAACGAGGGCTTTCATTTTTTTTTATATACTATGAAGACTTTTGTGGGTTGTGCCAATAGCATCTTGAATACGCCTGCCTTTTAGAAATCCCATATGTTCACTGGAGATTGACCTAGATCCAGTGACCTAGAGAGGAAAGGTTTAATCTAGTTGGCAATAATTTTTTATATGACTTTATAGCATAAGTTGCACAGTGAAATAGGGCGATAATCGTCAAAGGATGAAGGTTTATTCGCCTTAGGAATCGGATTCATAAAAGTGGAATTTAGGCCTCCCACAATAGAGCCTAATCTTCTTGAATCTTCAACCATCGCTAAGAGATCCTACCCTACCAGATCAAAAGAGTATATGAAGAACTCGGTTGTCCACCCATCCGGGCCCAGACTCTTTTCCTTTTTGAATTGAAAGAGAATCGATTTCAGCTCCTCCATAGTAACCGGACTGAATAATAAACTTGACTCTTCATCGTCAAACATCTGATGATAGTGGTCTATCAGCTTACATTGATCCTCTAAGTTCGGGCAAGTCGTCGCTTTATAGAAATTTTTAAAATGGTGAACTGCTTCTTTCTTTATTGTATCACTATCATTGACAAGATCGTCGTTGTCTCCTTTGATCTCCCATATATGTTTTCTGACTCTGTTATGATTGGAAAAATTATGGAAATATTTAGTGTTGTTGTCTCCACTGGCCAGCCAAAGTGCCCTACTACGTAATCTCCATTGTTATTCCTCTTGTCTTAAAAAATTATTTCTTTCCATCTCCATTTGCCGAAGAGATGACTTTGCTCCTTGGTTAGACAGATCTCCAGCCAGAAGTTTAATGAGCTCTTTAATATCTGCTTCCATCGTTATCATCTTTGCTTTGTTCTGTTTCACCTTCTCTGTATGCCAGCATTTTGTATGTCTTTTTAAAACTTGTAATTTCCATATAATCCGTCTTTGAATGCTCACTTTGAAAAGAAAACCAGGATCATTCCACACCTTAATGACAAGTTTTCCAAATTCCTTCTCATCGATCCAATGAGCATTAAACTTAAAGGGATAGATCTTATAGTCCGGCGGTAAATCCAACTGTAAAAAAATTGGTGCATGGTCGAAGAAGAACGGGAACTCAACCCAAGACCTGTAGATGCCGACTTCAGTTAATAGATCATCTGAGACCAATATCCTGTCTAGACGCCTGGTGATCGCATCCTGTCCACTACGACCATTTCTCCAAGTAGGTACCAGCTTTGGTGGTTTGATGTCAACTAGGTTTTTGGAAGAGAAGATTTATCTATAGTAATCATCAATAATCCCATCATGGGCCCCTCCCCATGCCTCTTCTAGTGAAAGAATGAGATTAAAATCTCCTGCCATGGTCAAGTTCTTGATTGATAAAATGTGACTGTCCTCCACTGAATTCCAGAATGTTTTCTGGGTAGAGCATGGGCCATAGACATTTAGCAAAGACAAATCTCGATTGTAGAATAAACTCCTACCTGTAACCAGAATGCCATCGACCGTAAGATAAGGAGTCAGATCAAATAAGTTTGGATCCCATGCGACTAACAGACCCCCAAAATTACTTACAGAGTTAATGGAACACACAGCCCAGGACGGTCAAAAAATGAATAAGGAGTCCCTTGTTTTCTGAGCAGAGACCAAGGTTTCTTGAAGAAAAATAATCTCAGGTCGGGTGTGATCCACTAGGCGACGGAAGGAAGCAACTTTGAGGGTTCCTCCAATCCCTCTAACATTCAGGAAGAGAAGTAACATTACTTTACCCTCGCCAGGGCTTTCATTTCTCTAAGAGGCCCATTGTCGTTAGAGGAAAAATCAATCTTTGTGGTCTTTACAACAACTTGTGACAGTTTTTTCTAACAGCATCGAGTTTTTATAAAAGAAATTTCTAATCCTATACCCCTCGACCAAGCGAAGTCTTTTTCGTCCCTCGTTGGCTTGGTCTTTGATCTAGTAGCCTCCGAAGACCCCGCATGATCAAGGACCCTCTTCCCTAGGAAGATAGGGATTTTTGTAGATTCCTTGTTATCTCTAAAAAAGGGGACCAAAGAGTTGATAGTTGTACTGAGGGCATTCTCCTCCTCCTCGGGTTCTCTAGATTCGGGCTCTATGATGGGCTCAACAAAAACAGAGGGAGAGGGAGTAGGATAAGAGACTGGATCCCTCAATCTAACCACAGGATGGTCAGGGAGTTGGGAAGAAGAGGCGGGGAGGTTGGACAATAGAGCAGTACTAGAGATAGTAAAAGGAGCAATAACTTGATTGGAAGGCTTACCCACATCTGAAATAGGTATTGAAGGCTCCCTAGAAAGACTAGAGGAGTCGTGACCCTCCTCAGTATTCCCTTTGACAATCGTAGTAGAACGGAGCAGCCACCCTGAGTTATCCAAGGCTTCCTTTTCCCACAGAGTTAATGAAGAGTAGAGAGTAGGGCAGAAAAGATTTATCTTACCTGGAAGAGAGTTCAAAGTCTCTGAAGGAGGTCCTGTCTCGGTTGATCTGTAGATAGGTATCTCTCCCAAGGAATCCACTTCCATCATATAATTTGGAGGGTCTTCCTGTAACAAGGTATCTTCAGACTTTTCCTCGCTCAACTTGCCACTGCAATCCCTCTGGAGATGGCCAGTATAGTGACACACATTGCATTTGAAGGGGATACCCTGGTAGTCTAATCTCTGTTTAATGTGGCTCCCTCGCCATTCAATATCCAGTACTTCTGAGAGACCCTCATGAATATCTAATTCCATAAAAATTCTCCCCACTTTCCTTGATGAATTTTGTATGGTCGAGTTATCCAAAGAAATGAAACGCCCCAAAGCGTTCCCTATAGCCTTCAAAGCCCCCTCGTTCCAGAAATGAATAGGAAGCCCAAGCAAGAGAACCCAGAGATGCCTGAGTTGGAAATGCTCAGTTAGTGGATCAAAAGCCACTCTCCACCGTTTTAACATTAGACTGTTCCTTCCCAACATCCAAAATCTGTTCAGTAGTAGAGAGGCATCCTCCGGTGTTTTGCAAATGAAGCCCATCCAACCTTTAGTAAGAAAGAGTGCTAGTAAAATAATAGTTGGATGTATATGTTTCTCTTATTAATGTTTTATGAATGGAGCTGATTAATATGAGTGGTGATTTCATTTTGTTAATATTTTTTTGAAATGGAACTGATTAATATGGGTGGTGATTTCATTTTGTTAATATTTTTTTGAAATATAACTGATTAATATGGTGATTTCAGTTTGTTAATATTTTATTTTAAATATATTTTGGTATGATAAATTTTTCTGAATATAATTTTTTGTTATAAATTTTGAATATGAAATTTTTTTAACTTAGATTTTGTCACATTAATTTATTTTTAATGTAATTTTAGTATTATAAAATAAGTTAATATAGTTTATTATTATCAAATTATTTTTTAATTATATATTAAATAATCAATATAATAAATATTGTTGTATTTCTATATTTTAAGTTAATTTAGAGAATATTTATTTACTAAATCATTGTGTATTATTATTGTTATAGGTTTAATTATAAGAATCTCAAAGCAAATAAGCCATAATCACCTGAATTTTTATATAAAGATTTACCATGAAACACTTAGTGTAAGAAAAATCCAATAATAAATTAATTATTGGTTTTTTAATTAAATTTATAAAATTTATATTACCATAGTTTTTATAAATCTTCAATACTATGTGTTGAATTCTATTGCTACAACATCAAGCATTTCTTTTGCTTTGGGTTCAATATTTGCTACATCCATTAGAACCTTTTATTTGGTGCAAGTATTAAATTATATTACACTTCTCGTCCTAGAACACCAACTTCCAACAAGCAAAGCAAACCCCAGTGAATTTTGTCATCCTTTTTAAATTTATCTCCTTCCTTTCCCATGCAATCCGGCCTAGTAAAGAGGAAGTTATGCTAACCACCTATAACTAGAAGATCTCCAAATCTAACATGTTTCAATCCTTCCTTTCGATGTAGAAGTGGGGTCATAGTCTTCATTGGTTATTCCAAGTGACCAATAATTAAGATGCTAAACTCAACTACCTCAAGGTACTAGTACTTTAGCCTTACGGTTATCATTAATACTCAATTCATAAATAAGTTATAGCATTAGAACAAAGCATTTGAATCATAATTTTTTTCAAATCTAAAAACATTTAAACACAAATTTATTCTTAATTTAATTTATAGTTAAATAAATTATTTAATTTTTTTAAATTTATTAAATTCAATTTTTCATTAAAATTTTTATTTATTTTTAGTAGATAAAAAATTTAATTAAAAAGTATTAAAAATATTTTTATTATCATTTATTAATTTATTTTAGTATTCATTATTTTATATTTTATAAATTCTCTTAAAATTACTTTCATTTATTTCTACTTATGAAAGGGACATATATTAATAAGGGAAATTAGCAACAAAGTTATTTATACTTTTCTTTTAATATTTTAATATAATAGTTGTATGTAGTTCAAAACTAATAGTTAAAGCAATTATAGTAGTTATATATAATCCAAAACTAATAGTTAAAACAATTATAAAACACTTAAAACTTGTAATAGTTTATTATTTGTTTATAATTTATAATTAGTATTTATTTATATATAAATGTGTTTTTTTAGTAGAATTTTGAGGAGCTTAATAAGTTTGCATTGAAAATATGTATTACCTATAAATAACATAAATGTAATATATTATTGGATTTGAGATTAACTAGGTTTTCAAAAAAAAATAATGGTTTTAATGTTAACTTAGTGATTTGTAAATCTTAATGTTTGAAGAAATTTAAGGATGGTTAATTGACCACATTTTTCTCATTATTTTGTAAAAACAATTAGAACTTAAACTCTTAAAAATGATGGAAATGGAGTAAAAATTGCATATAAGAGGAATAGATTGCAAAACAAAAGTGAGAAGTGAGAAGTTTTTTTTTTCAATGCCTCTCCCACACGTTCCCTCTCCCAGACCATTGGATTCACAGCAGTGAGCTGTAGCTGAGGGGTTCGTTGGCGTTGGAATGGGACGCCTACACTAGTGCATTGAAGTCGGCCGGAATCGCTCTAATTGGAGGGCAGGATACTCTCCTTTGGGCCGGAGGAGATGCCTCGGGCTATACAACTGTAAAAAACGTATATGTGGCTCTTTTACATACACAGGCAACTGTTGCGGTTCCCCCGTGGCTCCTTTCCATTTGGCAGTGGTCGATTCCTCTAAAGCTACAGCTGTTCTTTTGGCTCTGCGTGCAGGATAAAATCCTCACCTGGGAGGTGCTTCGCAAGAGGGGCTGGCAAGGGCCCGGTCTCTGCTCCCTTTGCAACGACGCTTCTGAAGATATACATCACCTCTTCATTCACTGCGTGTTCACAACCAACATTTGGATTCATTTAAAACAACATTACTCCCTCTCGTCTGACTGGAAAGGCAACACCTTTATTGATTGTTTCGTCTCATGGATCTCGGATGCATCAGCTCCGCATCCCCTAGCTGCCCATGTCTGCTGGTAGACTTGGAAAGAGCGCAACCTGGCGATTTTTGAGGGACGGCCTCCCTCCCTACAAGCAGTTTTCCACCGAATCTTATCCACCTTCCAATTGCAGAAGACTTATGTCAAGACCATCCAAATCAAAGCACGTGACTATTTGATGGCAGAAGGATCCACATTAGTATGCTTTGACGGTGCAGCACATTCAAACGGTCTTTGCTGTGGGGCGGGGGGCACCTTCAAATCACACCCATCGAGGATCACAAAATGGTTCCTAAATTGCGGGGTGGGTTCAAACACCAAAGCCGAACTTTTGGGCTTGTGGGCTTCCCTCACCTTTGTGTCTCGTTGGTCATTAAACCACCTTCTTGTTTTAGGAGACTCGAGAGTAATAATTGACTGGATTAATCACAAATGCAATCTCCATTCAATCCACATCGAACGCTGGATGCAAAAAACAAGGGAGCTCTCCAATTTCTTCACCGACATAAAATTCCAACATATTTCCAAATCCCATAATTAAGAGGCGGACGCACTCTCAAAGCAGGCTCTTGGCGAAGTGATTGGGAGGCTCTCGGTCTACCATTGTGATAAAGGGAAAGAAAGCCCTATCACCTCCTTCAACATTTTTGAATGATAATGATATCCACTAGTCTTTCGATTGACAACATTGTAAGTTTGGCTTGATCGCTTCATCAAAGAGTCCACTAGCTAGAGTGGCCTTCTTTTTTCTCCTCCTTGAAATTCTATGGTAATTGTATGAAATGGTTCTTCTTTGGCCATGGCTGATTTGCGACCCCAGCTCGCTGCTGATTTTGTAAACAAGCTTATACACTATTTAAATTCGAGAAAAAAAAATTCTTGGAAAAAATATATATTTTTTAAAGAACTAAATTTATCTATACAATTGAAATCAAGGGAAAGTGAGAAGTTTTTTGTCACTGTAAATTTTTGAGATAGTTAAATTTATCTATACAATTAAAATTTACAACTTTAAAGAATAGTTAATAAGAATTACCACATTAAATGACAAGGCTAAAGTAAGAAGTACTATCAAATCAATGAAGTACTAAAGCATAAATTAATGAAACATAAATAGATTAAAAAATGATATCTTTTACATAAGAAGGGATTAAAATAATGATATCTCTCACATCAAAAATGTTCACATTAAATGACAAATTAAAGTGATGGCTATGAAGTACTAAAGCATAAATTAATTGAACATAAATAGATTAAAAAATGATATCTTATACATAAGAAGGGATTAAAATAATGATATCTCTCACATCAAAAATGTCCACATTAAATGACAAATTAAAGTGATGGCTAGGTGATATTTGGAGAGATTTTTGAATTTCTAACTTTTTAATTAAATATTTAAAGTGATGGCTAAGTGATATTTGGAGAGATTTTTGAATTTCTAACTTTTTAATTAAATATTTAAATTTGACAAATACCTATTGAAACTACATAAAAATAATCACATCAGTCTCTTCAACCAACAAAAAAATTAAGAATTTCAATTTTCATAAAATAAAAAATATTTTTTATTTTAAAAAAAAATAAAAATTAATAAAAAAAAATTTAAAAATTTTAGAAAGTTGTATGCCATCGCAAACAACTAATTAAAAGTAAAAAAAAAATTGAATGCTAAACAATTACAATATACACTTATCATAAGTAGGTATAATAATTCCATGAATCATTTATTTATAGAAAAGGGGGGAGATTCTTTGGAAAGAAAGAGCAACAAATTCACTTTTGGTTTTCATGAAATGGCATAATCTACTCATTGTCATATATTTTTTGGTTTAAAGTAATTTTGACAAGTTGTAAGGAAAAGAACTTTATATTCCAAAGTATGAATGCTAGATATTTTGTATTAATAACTTTCATATGCTTTTGTTTTAAAAGTATGAATGTTAGATATTTTGTATTAATAACTTTCATATGCTTTTGTTTTAAAAGTATGAATGTTAGATATCTTGTATTAATAACTTTCATATACTTTTGTTTTAAAGTAAATTTGACAAGTTGTAAGAAAAAACTTTATATTCTAAAGTATGAATATTAGATATTTTGTATTAATAACTTTCATATGCTTTTGTTTTAAAGTAAATTTGACAAGTTGTAAGATATTTTTTCAGTGTAACGTAAGAATTTTATATTCCAAAATATGAATGCTAGATCATTTTGAGTTAATAATTTTTTTATCATTTTTTAATGATTTGTTTATTATAATAATTATAATAAATAAATTATATATATATATATATATATATATATATATATATATATATATATATATAAAAGAGAATACTATTGTGTAGTGTTTTGTTGTAAATTAGTTGAATAATTTATTTAATATATCGTTAACAAAGAAGTGTAAATTACAAGTTTCAATCTCTCAAAATTACTAGTTATTGAAACATCCTAATCCAAATATTCTAAGAAAAAGTATAAAATCTCTTATAACATCACTCATGCAAAATGATGAAGCAATAGTTGAAAACATTATCTTATTAAAAAAATTAGTAATAGTATATTTATTCAAGAAATTTACTTCTTCAAACCTTGAGAAATGTGATTGATTAATCCTTGTAATGCAATGTTATTTTGGATTCAATTTGTAATGCCACGGGTTGTTCTTCCTTAAAAGCTAAGATGGATATTCTTATTCTAAGAATTATGAGGGTAGTTCATTTTTCATACCTTTATAGCATCTTCAACTTTCCTTTTAGAAACCATTTTTATGGTTATGGGAAAACCCTCTTAATAGTGGTGAGTGAGTAGTAAATTTTAAATTTATTTATTTAATTTTATTAATAAAATTTATATTAAATTAAAATAAATTATTTATAGTCTTTGAGGCAGTGTAATTGGCAAGTGTCGTGATATGAAGTGTTATGTTTGACGAGATTTCGAGTTCAAATCTCCTTGATTTATTCATACCTACGGAAGGGGCATACGTATGACACCTCGATGTTATAGTGGTAGCGCTCAGAATCGACCATGTTTATCAATTCATTGTTTACAATACTTCTATGTAGAACCATCATGGCTTTGTGTTATTTATGGTAGAACCATCATTGGAACATAACTTGAATTACACACAAAAAATGTAAATGTGAATATAACTAGTGGAAAATAAGAAAATAAGAGAAGAATTAAAAGCATAAAAAATATTGTTAAAAAAGAGAAAATAGTTTCAATTAACTACCTCAAGTTGAAATGATGGTTGCATTTGGGGAGCTTGAAGATAGATACAAGTATTCTCTAACTAAATACTTAAGATAAGGGAAGGTGAAAAAGCTAGGTGTTGGATCGATCAAGGATACATATGCATGTTGTTAAAATTTTTTGCATGGTAATCAGACCTACAATTATTAAACCTAGAAGACAAAAAACCCAAGGAGCTCTCAAAACTGCTTCAGCTATATCTAAAAACACATTTGCTAACTAAAATAACACTAACAACAATACAAAAGAACTTGTAGTGCTTNTTCAACCTTCCTTTTAGAAATCATTTTTATGGTTATGGGAAAACCCTCTTAATAGTGGTGGTGAGTGAGTAGTAAATTTTAAACTTATTTATTTAATTTTATTAATAAAATTTATATTAAATTAAAATAAATTATTTATAGTCTTTGAGGCAGTTCAATTGGCAAGTGTCGTGATATGAAGTGTTATGTTTGATGAGGTTTCGAGTTCAAATCTCCTTGATTTACTCGTGCCTATGTAAGGGGCATACATATGACACCTCGATGTTATAGTGGTAGCGCTCAGAATCGACCATGTTTATCAATTCATTGTTTACAATACTTTTATGTAGAACCATCATGGCTTTGTGTTATTTATGGTAGAACCATCATTGGAACATAACTTGAATTACACACAAAAAATGTAAATGTGAATATAACTAATGGAAAATAAGAAAATAAGAGAAGAATAACAAAATAATGTTGATTAAAAGCATAAAAAATATTGTTAAAAAAGAGCAAATAGTTTCAATTAACTACCTCAAGTTGAAATGATGGTTGCATTCGGGGAGCTTGAAGATAGATACAAGTATTCTCTAACTAAAGACTTAAGATAAGGGAAGGTGAAAAAGCTAGGTGTTGGATCGATCAAGGATACATATGCGTGTTGTTAAAATTTTTTGCATGGTAATCAGACCTACAATTATTAAACCTAGAAGACAAAAAACCCAAGGAGCTCTCAAAACTGCTTCAGCTATATCTAAAAACACATTTGCTAACTAAAATAACACTAACAACAATACAAAAGAACTTGTAGTGCTTAGAAAATAAATTATGTTTTCCTTAATCAACACAAAAAATAAAACAATGTAGATGCTCTTAATGGTAAACTTAAAAAAAAAAAACACACCTAGAGAGGACATTGCATGCTTGTATATATGAAACTAAGCCTATTTTAAGCACCTAGCTAGGAGCACCCAACCTACTTGTGTTGGATACCTAGATAATTGTGTCAAAAACTTAGAGTAGGTAATCTCATGAAGTGTGCCCTCACCCTTATCTTGGGATTAGTACCTCCCCTCAATAATCTTGAAAATCACTAATTCTAGTAATTATTAATTTCAAAAAAGTCAAACTAAATTTAGAAACTTAATTGAACTAAAGTAGAACTAGAAAGTGGAACTTGTTAAATTTGGAACAACAATAAAATGGACCTAATTGAAGGTGGCACATACATTACTTTCGCATGCATGTGCCCTCTACCAAACAATAGTCTATAACTATATTTATTCCACCCTCATTAAACATGATCATTACTATTGTAAGGAGACAATGAATGTACCCTCTCGGTTGTCTTCTCTACCATGCCATCACTAGAAGAATCACTAGTTGAGTAGTAGGTAAGAATTCTAACACTCCCTATTTGCAAGGAAAGTGTTATCCACTAACCTAATCTCTCCCTAAATATTTCAAACATCCCCTTTTCTGGGGGATTTGTGAAGATATCCACAATAAGTTGATCTATTTAAGCATACTTAAGAGGCACTACACCCTTCTAAAATTTGTTATAGAGAAAGTGTTACCTAATGTCAATGTGCTTGTAGTGGTCATGGAATATTGGATTCTCAAAGAGTCTGATACAACTTTAATTATCACTATGGACCAAACTAGGTTCCAACATCTCACTTGTCAATGATGTTATGAACTCACAAAGAGAGATGGCTTCACAACTAGCAATGTTTGTTGTTATGTACTTTACCTCTATGAACTCAATGTCGTTGAAACTCATTTCATGTTGAACTAAGATATTAGTCCTAAACCTAAACTGAATAAACAATATGAACTATTCTTCCTATCAGCAACATCCCCTACCCAGTCAAAATGAACAAACACTTGCTAGATCAGCTCACCATCTCCTACATACCTCAGACCATGATGTATTGTTCCCTTCAAGTAACGAACCACATATTTTGCAACTACCCAGTGAGTCTTCCTTACCTCAACCATATATGGCTCAAAATATTCACTGCAAAACATATATCAGGTTTAGTATTGACTAGATACATCAAATATGAAGTCAATTTCTTATACACAAAAGGAACTACCAAATCTAAATCCAAATCAACTTGCAACTATAGATTTGGTGCCATGGGAGTAGCTAAGGGACTAAATTCCATCATTTGAAATCTCTTTAGAATCTCAAATTCATACATATGATGTCCAAGGAACACCTCACTTGGACTTTGCCACACCTCTAAACCCAACAAATAATGCATAAGTCCAATGTCCTTCATCTTGAAATTTTTTGCCTATTACCCCTTACATGTAGGGGTAACTATTGGATATGTTTTTACTTGTGATTCCTATCACAGTCACTAGATGAGCCAAAAGTGGGACCATTTTGTATTCATGTATTGTATTGGTTCAAGCTTAGATGATCTATGTAAAAGTATTTGACCTAGGTGGTATCTCCAAACCCTTTGTGATTGGTCATGGATTGTCTTCCTAGTTCCCATCTTCAAGATAGTCCTTACTCTTATGTCCTTGTCTGATTACCCCTTGGTGATGTTAAGTTGGCACCATGTTAATCATTTATGGCCTAGGTAGGTATGTGAGGGTCTTGAGATGGATATATTAGGACACATGATCTAGAGGAACCTCTAGTCTCTCTCACTCCTTTTTATGTAAAAGTGTTTCTCATGTTGAAAAGGTCGTCACACCTATGGAAGCACACTTATCTTATGCCTAAGTATGGACCCCCCCTCTTATGTATTTGGAACAAACTTTCCATGGAATCTTGGAGATGATTCTACATTTACTCATTCATTTTCATGTTTCTATGGTAGTTTCATAGATCTTGAGGTAGTACACATATCTCAAGGCACTGGTCACATCACTCTAGGCATTTTTGGGTTATTTTTACATGCATGGGAATCCTCTTGACATGCCATGTTGAAGATCCTAGAATGATCCTCTACTTTTGATCCAGATTATGCTTGGAACGAAATGAAAGCAGAGATATTATGATGAAACACTCATGAAAATTTCTAGAAACAGAGAAAT
>JASDQU010370834.1:74974-91470 GCA_032191745.1 Picea mariana
TGGGGGTTTGAGAAGGCTAAGGAAAAAGTATCAAGAAAGTCCCACCCCTCTCACAGGTGACTCTGATCAAAAGTTTCAAAGGTTTTAATGAGATGAAGTAAAGTGATGTTTAAGTGTACCTACCCAGAACAAGACAACAAGAAAATATGCTATTTGCAAGTACCATATGATGTTAGTGCTTCATAAAACCATAGATTTTTGATAAAATGAACAAGCTGATATAAAATCTGAAGCAATTATAGTAGAAATATGTATTTAGCAATAGCTTCGCAATTATGCCTCAATAAAGATTCAAAAATGACAAGAAATGATAACATAAACTTGACAAAATGATAGTAATTGTTAGAAACAATGATAACAATGTATAATCATCTTTAAATATTGCTTTTAAGATGAATTTTCTATTGTTATAGATGGTTGTAGCAATATTTTGCAACAACAACAAATTAGTTAGCAAGTTAGTCTAATCTAAAGTTAGAAATAGTTAGTAAAAGTGTTAAGGTAGATGGTTTAAGAGTTGTTTTAGTCAATCAATCACTTGCAAGGTATGAACTAGTGCCTTTTAGGATAAATGGAGTCAAAGTTGCAGTGACAATTCTTAGAGGGAAACAACAAATAATAATAGATGAGCTAAAGGAAAGTGAAGATGATTGAGGTGTTTGTATCCTAAGGCCTCAATATCTAAAACCCTAGAAGGAAAGGGTGCTAGAAAGTAGGTAACCCTAGGCCCTAGTGATTTCCTTCTTCTTTAGATCAAACTTGAAATAAATGTATGAAGCTTAATGAAGCAATGATACTAGAGTGCTACAAAGGTAGGGATCTAGTATATCCTTCAAGGGAGGTGTTCTCTAGCAAAATCAAGTAGGTGAAGAGTTATAAAGAAAAGGACAATAACATGTGCTTTTATCCTAGGGTTTCACACTAGCAATTTCACAATCTTAGAAATAAACAAATAAATGCACCATAACCATTAAAAATAAAGAAGGATTGCATATTTTTACTTACTTCATCAAGAATAATCTAGCCACAAACCCTAGTTGAAGACTTTCCACCATGAAAATGAAAAAATACACCAAAAATAGCCTCCTCCAAGAGTTGTGCACCATTTAATTTTAGCCAACAAGCCTTAAAAGAGGCCGAATTCTAGACCTCACACTTATGTGAGTGAAAGATCATGAAAAAATGAGAGTCTTAACTCTCTATTTATACAATACAAGTGACCTTTAATTACAATTTAGGTCAAAAAAGGCCGACATGGCCAGTTTACATAAAAAATCCAGTTTTACATAACATTAACAATAAAAAGCCTAATTTTGTCTTTTAGGGATGACGTCATGCCCCTCCTAGGGTGACGTTAGGCCCCTTCTTGGAAGGCTGGGCTTCCAAAGTGAAACGTTAGGCCTCAAAAGGCCTCAAAAGATGCCACATGTGTCGACCAAGACGTCCTCATGCCCAAACCCTAACTGGATGACGTTAAGGCTCCTTATGATGACGTCAGGGGCCTTTTAGGGCCAACGTCATGGTGAGAGGGAAAGACCCCCTAGGTATAGGCCTGCCAAAGTGTCTCTGGTGTAACTTCATCCCTTTTCTACAGTGCAAGCCTTTGGTATCCCTCTACCCCTGGCTGGGGTCACAGCATCCATCTGGTGGGATTTTAGCATCATGGTGGTCCGAACTAATCATCTCTGCATATGTACCTGTCCGTCGGGCATGGTCCTGCATAAAAAAAAAGTACGCCCTCCATGGGCTCATAAGTTATAGGGATAATAGAAATGTCAATCACATCTAATAATCAAGTTACCCAAACATGTGCATCAAACCCCCCTTTACCCAGACAAATGCTCAAAGACATTATGCTATTTGACAAGCCAGGTTTGGAGAGGGTCTCAGGATGTCCTATTGGGATAATCCTCCTCAGGTGTGGGGTGTTTCTAGGTGAAGACCAATCTAGGTCATGTAAAGACATGAGATGGTGTAGGGGATGTTTGGGCAAGGGGTGCAGTGATAACATGGAAATGTAGGTCTTAACTATGGGTGCCTCTGTAGAGGGCGAGATGCACCTTGTCATGGATGCCATTGTTTCCTAGCCCATTCAATGCCTTTTAAATATTTGTCTTATTGTTTTTTTCTTTCAAGAGAATAGTTGGAGGACATTGTCCTCGCATGGTGACCAGTGGTGACAATGTTACCCACAAGAATTTTATGTAAATAGGAAGGTTGGCTTGTGATGAGACCCCCTTTCTCCTGGTTATGCGACCAAGATCCACTACCCTGGTTTGGTGACCATATGAAATGTAGTTTCATACCGCTACATGCCCATGGACCTAATAGGTCGTCTCATGATGAGACCTCCTATCCACCAACTAGGCCTCTAATTTTATTTTATTTTACGGGTCACCTTTTCTTGCTGAGAAGCCCTTTATTGATTTCTCAAGAATCCCTGGGTGAAGCATCTCAAGGTTTCATATTGCCTTTTAACATTTTCCAGCTACTTTTACCCTCTGGGCCTTTAGCGCCTTCTTCCCACAAGGCAAGGTACAACCCTTACTAGCTTGGGAAACCCAACGCTCGAACCAATGTACGGGATAGATGAGAGGGATAATGATGGAAAGTGGTAAGTATGGAAGGAATGGACGATGAAATTTAATAGACCCAGTGGAAACTCATCCCTAAGGGAACCAACTTACTAGGTCACTCTTTCATCCCCCCTAGGTATGGAAAAGTCAAAGGGCATAATTTCCACGAAAACATCATGAAACAAAAGAGAATTCAATGCACATATTCAAATGTTTTGAGAATCAGAGTGACACATACCATGATACCCGGACTCATTACCTCATGGAGCAATACCCACTGCTACTTCAAAACCAGGCTGATGGGATGGATGTTGTTGTTGTTGATAGATGGGAGGCATTGAAGAAAATATGGGCTCTCTAGGGCCAAGCTCAAGTCATATGGCTCTCAGTACTCCATGTCTAGGACCCGTGGGCCTTGAGACATAATCTCCTTAGTTATCCCTAGGATAGGGGATAACATATGGCTCCAACTTAGGGACATGTGCTCACCGTAGAGCACATGAGAACCTCATCATCTCTGGCATGACCTATGACCTTCTAAAAAAAATGATTAGTAATCTCTTGGGGTGATGATATCACCCCTAGATCATATATGATAAAATGAAATACAAGTAAGAAATCATATATACAAATGGAAATACAAATACTCTAGCATGATATGCAGATGCTATATATAATGAATGAAAAAGCCTACCTACTCACCTTTACTTACCTGTGAAGTCAAGTATTTTCCCCTTGATGGGGTTTGAGGAGGTGTCCACTAACTAGTAATGGACGTCTTATTCCTTCCAACATGGATAGATAGTAGGAATCATTGACTGACTTCATTCTGGCTCTGAAAGGTCCAAGCCAAAACTGTGCACTCCCTTGGACAGTAGTAGGCTCTCCCTTTTTTGTATCCCACATCTAGACCATATCTCCCTCTTGGTAATCCTTTGTCTTGAATTTGGGTGTTTCTTGTATAACTCTAATATATTGTTTTGAGGGAGGAGGGTGGGATTCTGCTGTGAAGACTTCCTGATGGGTCAGTTTGATCAATATGTCATTCTCTCCTTTCTTTAATATATTTACAGTCCCAACTTCGTTGTCCTTGTATTTGTCTAGGAGTTGTTGTTATTGTTCCTTCTTTGGCCACTGTATTTGATCAAATTATTCTTCTGAAGGGAAAGGAAAATCATCAGGGGAAAATACAAGAAGACTTTCCTTGATTGGCTCATGTGTTTCGCTAGTTCTAACATCATCATCAATTTCCTTCACATGGACCTTTTCCATCGACACATTTGGGAGGAGGTTTTTTGTTCCATCATTCATAGGAACGTTAATGTAAGTTAGATCCATCTTTAAGGTGTCTCCTAGCATTGCAACAAACTTCCTGGATAACAATATTACCCATACAGCCGGGACATCCAATACCACAATATCCATGTGGATCACTCTCTCGGGGAATCTCCCAAGGCGTACTTCAACATTCTCAACTACCCCATGAGTGGGTATGGTCCTGGATTCAAAGTTGCACACATTATTGTAAGGCTGTGTGGCCTTTAGGCCTAATTTTTCCATGACCTTCAAGGACATCATGTTAGCACCTACCCCTGAATCATGCACACAATTGTTAAGGTATTTGTTATTAATCAAAAAGGTCATGAAGAAAGGCGGGTGTCCATCATACNCCATGACCTTCAAGGACATCATGTTAGCACCTACCCCTGAATCATGCATACAATTTTTAAGGTATTTGTTATTAATCAAAAAGGTCATGAAGAAAGGCGGGTGTCCATCATACTGAACCCTAAAGTGATCTGGTTGTAACATGATAGGAGGGTCCATTGGCTCATCTGAAGTTTTGAAAAAAAAATTGAACCTTTATTTTATAGATGGGACCTTGATGACTTCCCTTAATGGAATGGTCACGCACATTTTCTCCAATGCACCTTCAAAATCAAAGTTCAAATCCACTTTATCGGTTTTGGTAGGATTTTTAGGAAGAAGTATGTTCATAGGTGGAGGTCTTGTTTGTGAAATTATAGGCCCAATAGAGAGAGGTTGGTTCATTCTTTTTTTCCTAGTGTATACTTGGAATTATTGCTTCTTCAATTTTTCTCTTGACTCTTGGTCAAGGTTGTTTATCACCTCCATCCTAGCCTTCCTGGCTACTTCCTTTATTCCTTCTTGATGTTCTTAAAGTGTGACATTAAGGCAATATTTAGGAATTTCAATGGTATGATTAACAACGTTCACTTGATCATGTTCACCATTGTTGAGAGGACACTCATGCTCCCAATGTGAGTTTTTGCACTGCAAGCACCAAGGGTTTTCATCTACTATGTTTGTGGGGGCTAAAGTATTAGGAACCTCTTGATCATTCTTTGGTCTAAAAACTTGATTCCCTTTCTGAAATTACCCTTTGTAAGGAACCCTAGGAGCTTGTTGTTGAGCTCTTTCTAGATTGACGATCATATTCATCATTAGTTCTTGGGTTTTTACCATGCCATCTACAGTCAATTGTATCTTTTCCAAGCTAGCACTAATATCTGAGGTAGGTTCAACATTATGGACTATCTTAGGTTTAACATCCATTTTGACTCTTGGGGGCAGAGAAGAGCTCGACTCTAGATGATGATAGGTTTTCTTCAATCCTTGCAGCTACCTCTTGGGCGTCTTCGATTATTTTAGGGGCTTTATCTCTGAGGATATATCCCAATTTTCCTTTAAATGCTTTGGTGTAAAGAAAGAGAAGGAAACTATCTGAAGGATGATGGCTGGTTGGGATCTTTTGCATTTAATTTTCATATTTATCATGAAATTCTCTAACAATTTCATTCTCTTGTTTTGTGAGGTTATTCAGCCTTATCAACAAAATGTTGGGGTCTTCCTTGACACTCCATCTTTTGAGGAATATTTCCTCCAATTTATCCATGGTTTTAATACTAGCATCGGGAAGACCATTGTACCATCGTCTAGTGCCATCATGGAGGGTAGCATAGAACAATTTCATAGCTAAATCCCTAGTATCATTGTTAGACAACACAAGTATTCTAACAGAGGACAAACACCTTTAGTAACCACTCACATATCCAGATCAAATATCAACACACCGATGTTTTGACGTGGTAAAACCCCTATGGGGAAACATCCATGACCCCAGCCAATGCAGCCACTTGGAGCAGTTTATTAATGCAAAAGAAAAAGATTACAGAGACATTTTACAAGATATTTTCTCACAATCAATCATCGGAAAATGAACCTCCGTGCTCTTTAAATAGAGATCATGGACCAATTGGGTGTTAAGCCACAGATCAGTGGCCATTAAAATCGAGGAGAATATGAACCATCATATCACTCTATGTCGGGAACATATCGTGACCGTCGGATTTCCTAACTACAAATGCGTACTAATGAATACTGAAGAAACACACCTTTACCTAACGACACATTAGACCAAGTAGATCTTAACTAACTCCTAAGTGTCTAAATATCCTAACATCCCCCCTTAAGAACAACTTGGGATAGNGACAACTTCCTGAACTCCTAACATAGATCGAAGTTTGGAAAACTTTGCTTCTGTAAGAGACTTTGTGAAAATGTCTGCAACTTGATCTTTTGTAGGGAAAAAGAGCACTTCAATAACTTGACCATGAATAAGCTTTCTGATGAAGTGCATGCGTAGCTCGATGTGCTTGATGCACTGATGTTGACCTGGGTCTTTTGCGAGCTTGATGGAACTCTGATTGTTGCACTAAAGGTTGGTCGTATGTTGCTGCTGGAATCCAAACTATGAAAGGATCTGTCGAAGCCACAAGGCTTCCTGACTTTCATTTATCGTTGCTCAGTACTCTGCTTCTGCTGAAGAAAGTGGAATATCTTGTTGTTTCTTACAGGCCCAAGTGACAGGTCCTGAACCAAGGATGAAAACATAACCTGCAGTAGAGTTCTGATCATCAGGGTCACCGACCCAATCTGAATCAGTGAAACCAACCAATAAAGGAGTCTTCCCTGAACTGTAATGTATCCCGAACCGAACTGTACCACAAACATAGCAAAGTATCCTTTTAGCTGCTTTCCAATGGCTTTCATGGGGTGTTTTCATATACCTGGCAACAAGACCAAAAACAAATGAAATATTAGGATGGGTATGAGTAAGGTATAATAGGATACCAACTAACTGACGGTACATGGTGGAATCAACTTCAGGAGAAGTACATGTGGAAGTAAGATTGACTCCAGATTGGAAGGGAGAAGGGATTAGTTTACCATCATCCATGTGAAAGAGATGAAGAAGGTCACAAGCATACTTACACTGGGAAAGAAAAATTCCTTCATTGGTTTGCAAAACTTGGAGGCCAAGGAAATAGTGAAAATAAACCTGAGTCTGTCATTTCAAATTTCTTCTTGATGCTAGTTTTCACATGGTTTAAAAGTTTTGAGTCATTACCAGTAAGGATAAGGTCATCAACATAAAGGACAAGGATTATGAGATGGATTCCTACTTTCTTGGTATAGACATTAGGATCAGAATGACATTTAGAGAATCTAGTGTCAATAAGAAAGTTGTCCATTTTGGCATACAAGGCTCATGGAGTTTTCTTAATACCATAAAGATATTTCTTAAGGCGAAAAACAAGGCTAGAGTCATTTTGGAAATAGACATGAGGTTTTTCCATTTAGATTTCTTCTTGCAAATATCCGTGCAAGAAGGCAGATTTAACATCCATCTGATGGACCTCCCATTTATGTGATGTAGCAAGGGAAAGAACAAGGAGGATGGAATTCATTTTGGCTACAAGGGAAATGGTTTCATTATAGTCAATTCCTTACAACTTGGGAAAATCCTTTGGAAACTAACGGAGCTTTGTGTCTTTCAACAATTCCATTTGATGCATACTTAGTTCTGTAGAACCATTTAAATCTGACAATTTTCTTCCTTTTGGAAGAGGTACAAGATCCCAAGTATCATTGGCCATTAAAGAATGATACTCTTCATTCATTGTTGTATCCCAATCTAGATGACCTGAAGCTTCTGCAAATGTCTCTGGAGCATGAGTCTCTGAAACTTGAGCCAAAAGAGAAGAGGCTCGTTGGAACTGTGAACATGTCCGATGCTGATCTGAAGCATCACCGACAAGATCACCAACTACTTCTCGTGTTGAACGGACCCATCTAGGAAGCGGTGGAGTTGGTGCTGGTTCAGGTTCAAAGGAATCATCTAGAGGAAGGTGAGCATGCAGAGATGGATTTTCATCCTCAATGTCATCATATGAAGAAGAAACCAGAATAGGAACATAAGAAGGCACAAACTGCGAAGATGGATCGCAGACCGAAGAAGGAACAATCACCGAATTAGGCTCATAGGCCAAGAGATTTGCATCAAATTTAACATCTCTTCTAATAATAATTTCATTACAATGTGGTTGAAGAATTCTATAACCTTTGACATCTTCAGAATAACCAAANGCCCATGCTATACTGCCAAATACACAAAAGTGAATTACATATGGTTTAATTTTAGTCCAAGCTTCTTCCAATGTTATATTTTTAAGAGCCTTTGTGGGAGTTTGATTTACTATGTAATTTGCACAGTTTATTTCTTCCACCCAATACTTTAGACTTAATCCCTTAGATTGGATCATACAATTAGCCATTAATTTTAATGTGCAATTCTTTCTCTCAACAACACCATTTTGTTGTGGTGTGTATGGAACAATGTGTTGCATTTGGATGCCCTGTGTAGTGTAGTAACTTGTAAAATTATTGTTCAGATATTCACCTCCATTATCTGCTCTTAACTTTTGAATTTGATGTCCATATTGCTTTTCTACAAGGGCATTGTAGGCCAAAAAATTGTCAAAAAATTCACTCTTAAGTTTTAATAAGTAAACCCAAGTACGTCTAGAAAAGTCATCAATGAAAGTTAAGAAATACTTGCACCAAGAAAAAGAAGGAGAAGAAAGTGGACCACACAAATCACTGTGAACAAGCTGTAAAGGGCCCGAGGCGTGCCAAGAGGCACGTTTGTCAAAACTATCTTGATGATGTTTGCTAAGAACACAACCGGCACAAACACCATCTCTGCATGAAACAAGAGGAAGCCTAGTCACCATATATTGATTACATAGTTGTTGCAATGAGTGACAGTTTAGATGACCAAACCGCTTATGCCAAATTTTTCTCAAGTCATCACTATGAGCAACAAAAACTAATGAAAAAGATGATGACCCAAAGTTGTCAAACTTGTACAACCTGGTAATATCATAAAAAATTCCAGTTGCAAGAACATGCNTTTCAGATGCTTCAACACTAAGAGATCTATCATCACCCACAAATATTTTTTTGGTGTTACATTCATTTAGAGAAGAAAATATGTGTCTATCCTTAGCCGTATGATAAGATGCTCCAGAATCAATAATCCACTCATCGGAAGAAGAAGAAGAAGAAGTTGTATTGAAGGAGAAACCAGAAGCAGAAATTGCATGTCCATGAGAAGAAGAAGAGGAAGTACAATCAATACTGATGTTGTGCTTTTTCATCGCTGCTTCTAAAGATGCCATCTTCTTGAAACATTTGGACTCATCATGACCATCGTTATCACAAAAGTTGCAATGTCTGTCAGTCTTCTTACTTTTATATTTTTCTCCTTTGTCACCATTATGAATAGAAGTTGTCTGAGTGGGTTTGGGACCCTTATATTGCTTTTTGTTGTGGCGAGGATGTTGCTTCTTGGGATTCTTGGGTTTATCTTTCTGATGGATGACTAAGGCTTTGTTGGAGGTACCTGAAGTGTTGATCACTCCAAGTTGTACAAGCTTATATTTCTCTCTAATCAAATCATCACAAAATTTCTTAAGACTGGGTTTTTTATAAGTTGTCCCTAGAGACTCTTGTATGGCATAAAAGGTAAATACAAACACAAGATATGCACTACCTAGCTTAGAAAGAATAAAATAGATGCAACAATCTTCTTCTATGTTTATCTTACATTCTTCACATAAAGTTCTGAGTGTTTTAAACATAGATATATAGTCTTCAATGCAAGAAAAATAATTTGGACTTAAAGTCAGTACTTGATTTTCTAACTATTGTGCTCGAACAATATTGTGTTTACCAAACACAGATTCAATATTTTCCCAAGCTTCATTAGGTTTATCAATTGATTGAAGGTGGAACCTTAAATTAGGAGAGATGGACATTCCGATTAATCCACATGATTCTTTTTTCCTATTATCCCATTTGACTTTCTTATCAACATCAATGGATGTTGTTTCATTTTCCAAGGTAATCCGTTACAATCCTTTACTTAATAAATCCTCCATATGGGATTTCCATTGGAAGTAGTTGGTGCTGGTAAGCAAGAGATTACTTGTAGAAGCCATATTAAATATGCAGATAATGTGGATTTAAAAAATGAAACTGATGATCTGGATGGAAAGATCTCAAAAATTTAGGCGGTTTAAAAAAAACGACACTGAAAATGGACTTCGGATGTGAGAGTTATGCCCTTTTTAAAAAAGGTATAGACATGAACCAAAGGACCACGTGGTGGTGTAAGTTGCATTATGAAATGACCCACTTTTATAAAGAGAAGTGGGGATCACTTTTACAATGAAGTTACTTTATAAAATAAAAGTTGTATGCAAAAGGATTGGGGTTGGGGTTGTTGTTTTTGTTGTTGAAGACGGCCTTGGAGAGCGTGCTAAAAAAAACTCTTTTCACACAAGAAAAGAAATTTCGCTTCTCGATGACAACAAGGGTTAGATCTCGGTTAGCTTACCTGGAAGATGCACCTTTTCCTATCTGTTTATGATTTGTCGAGATCGCATGGGGCAAGAGGCAAATATAATACGCATATATAAAAGAGTAGCAACCCAAAAATAAATAATATAAAACCGAAATAAAACCAAAATAATACTCTGCAAAAAATTAAAAAATATGTATTCAGGCTTTATACCTTTGGATCTAACTGAAATGGTCGTCTCTTGGGAAAACTAAAACCTTTTCGAGTGAAATGAAAAGTGTTCCTGACTTAAACGAGTGCTCTGGACACAATGGAACAGTCCTCTCAGCCCAAAAATGTATAGAAATGACAGAAAATGGAGATGGGGAAACTCGGCTTCACGATCTCTATCTACAACAGGAGCGAGTCTTCAAACAAGCTCCGATACCATGTTTGACAACACATGTATTCCGACAGAGGAAAAACACCTTCAGTAACCACTCACACAACTAGATCAAATATCAACACACAAATGTTTTGACATGGTAAAACCCCTACAGGGAAACATCCACGGCCCCAACCAACGCGACCACTTGGAGCAGTTTATTAATGCAAAAGAAAAAGATTACAGATATATTTTACAAGAGAGTTTCTCACAATCGATCATCGACAAATGACCCTCCATGCTATTTAAATAGATATCATGGACCAATCGGGTGTTAAGGCACAAATCAATGGCCGTTAAGATCGAGGAGAATATGAACCATCAGATGACTCTATGTCGGGAACATATCGTGACCGTCGGATTTCCTAACTACAAAAGCATACTAATGCATAGTAAAGAAACACACTTTTACCTAACAACACATTAGAACAAGTAAATCTTAACTAACTTCTAAGTGTCTAAATATCCTAACAATCATCACTGATGGGATGAAGCTGAAAGAAGGCCCAGAAATTACTCATATCATCCTCGACACTGACTACATCATTACCAGTGAATTTAGGCAACCATTTATTATACTTAGGGAGAATTTGCCTAGGGTATCCTGGTATGCTTGTCATGTCTAACGTTTTGAAGAGATTGGATGACCATTTCTTTTGGCTATTAGCTTGGTTTGGATTAACAGTCTGAGTTCCTATGCTAGACATTGTGTTTAAAGGAAGATTGCCTCCAAATAATGATTTTACTACAGGAGAGTTTCGGGGAGGTTTTCTTCTATAGGACTTGGGAGGATTGGTATACCTCCCTTAGCTTTGTAGAGTCGCCAGATAATTTTCTTGAAACTATCAAAGGGATGAGGGGATCACCCTTAGTGGAGTCGCCAGGTAAGCTTTGTAAGATTAAAGGCTTTTGAGGAAAGACTTACAAAAAAGTGTTGTCTTTGAGGATAATTGACTCAGTGTTCCCTAAAAATGGTGCCAAAATGTTATCGTGCAATTTGTACTTTCCCAAATCCAAAGGAAAGTGAACACTAAATTGGTGTAACAAGGAGGATGTCCTATCACTGTCACCTTGATAAGATACATCTTTCTATTTAGGAGTGGTAACCCAAGGGAGACGTCCCCAGTGACCTGGGGGTTTGAGAAGGCTAAGGAAAAACTATCAAGAAAGTCCCACCCCTCTCACAGGTCACTCTGATCAAAAGTTCCAAAGGTTTTAATGAGATGAAGCAAAGTGATGTTTAAGTGTACCTGCGCATAACAAGACAACAATAAAATATGTTATTTGCAAGTACCATATGATGTTAGTGCTTCATAAAACCATAGAATTTTGATAAAATGAACAAGATGATATCAAAGATGAAACAATTATAGCAACAATATGTATTTAGCAATAGCTTCACAATTATGCCTCAATAAAGCTTCAATAATGACAAAAAATGATAACATAAACTTGACAAAATAATAGTAATTGTCAGAAGCAATGGTAACAATGTATAATCAAGTTTAAATCTTGATTTTAAGATGATTTTGTTGTTTTTATAGATGGTTGTAGAAATATTTTGCAACAACAACAAATTAGTTAGCAAGCTAGTCTAATATAAAGTTAGAAATAATTAGTAAAAGTGTTAAGGTAGATGGTTTAAGAGTTGTTTTAGTCAATCAATCACTTGCAAGGTATGAACTAGTGCCTTTTAGGGTAAATGGAGTAAAAGTTGCAGCGAAAATTCTTAGAGGGAAAAAAAATGATAATAGATGAGCTAAAGGAAAGGGGAGATGATTTAGGTGTTAGTAACCTAAGGCCTCAATATCTAAAACCCTAGAAGGAAAGGGTGCTAGAAAGTAGATAACCCTAGGCCCTAGCGATTTCCTTCTTCTCGAGATCAAACTTGAAATAAATGTATAAATATTAATGAAGCAATGATACTAGAGTGCTACAAAGGTAGGGCTCTAGTATATTCTTCAAGGGAGGTGTTCTCTGGCAAAATCAAGTAGGTGAAGAGTTATAAAGAAAAGGATAATAACATGTTCTTTTTTCCTAGGGTTTCACACTAGAAATTTCATAATATTAGAAATGAACAAGTAAATGCACCATAACCATTCAAAATAAAGAAGGATTGCAGATTTATACTTACTTCATCAAGAATAATCTAGCCACAAACCCTAGTTGAAGACTTTCCACCATGAAAATGCAAAAATACACCAAAAATAACCTCCGCCAATAGTTGCACACCACTTAATTTCAGCCAATAAGCCTTAAAAGGCCAGATTTCAGACCTCACACTTGTGTGAGTGAAAGATCATGAAAAAGTGAGAGTCTTAACTCTCTATTCATACAATACAAGTGACCTTTAATTGTAATTTAGGTAAAAAAAGGCCGACATGGCCAGTTTACATCAAAAATCCAGTTTTACATAAAATTAACAATAAAAACCCTAATTTTGTCTTTTAGGGATGACGCCATGCCCCTCCTAGGGTGACATTAGGCCCCTTCTTGGAACACTAGGCCTCCAAAGTGAAACGTTAGGCCTCAAAAGGCCTTAGAAGCTGCAACATGTGCCAATAAGGCTATCCTCATGCCAAAACCCTAACTGAATGATGTCAAGGCTCCTTATGATGATGTCAGGGGCCTTCCAGGACCAACGTCATGGTGGGAGGGCAAGACCTTCCAAAGTGTCTATGGTGGAATGTACTCCCTTTTCTCCGGTGCAAGCCTCTGGTATCCCTTTGCCCCTGGCTAGGGTGACAACATCCATTTGGTGGACTTTTATCCCCATGGAGGTCTGAACTAATAATCTCCCCATATGTACCTATCTGTCGGGAATGGTCCTGCAACAATAACAAGTAGAACCTCCACAGGCTCATAATTCATAGGGATCATAGAAATTCCAATAACATATAATAATCAAGTTACCCAAACATGTGCATCAAACCCCCCTTTACCTAGATGAATTCTCAAAGACATTATGCTATTTGACAAGCCAGGTTTGGAGAGAGTCTCATGATTTCCTATTGGGATAATCCTTCTAAGGTGTGGGTGTTTCCAGGTGAATACCAATCTAGGTCATGTAAATGCATGAGATGGTGTAGGGGATGTTTGGGCAAATGGTGCAGTGATAACAGGGAAATCTAGGTCTTACCTGTGGGTGCCTTTGTAGAGGGTGAGTTGCACCTTGTCATTAATGCAATTGTTTCCTATCCCATTCAACGCCTTTTTAGTCTTTGTCTTATTGATTTTTTCTTTCAAGAGAATAGTTGGAGGACACTGTCCTAGCATGGTGACTAGTGGTGACAGTGTTACCCACAAGCATTTCATGAAAATGAGAAGGCTGGCTCGTGATGAGACCCCCTTTCTCCTAGATATGCCACCAAGAGACACTACCCTGGTTTGGTAACTAAATGAATAATAGTGTCATACTGCTACATGCCCATGGAACTAATAGGTTGGCTCATGATGAGACCTCATATCCACCAACTAGGCCTTGAGTTTATTTTATTTTATGGGTCCCCTTTTCTTGTTGAGAATCCCTTTATTTCTTTCTCGAGAATCCATGGGTGAAGCATTTCAAGGTTTCATCTTGGTTTTTAACTTTTGCTAGAAACTTTTCACCTCTAGGCCTTTAGCACCTTCTTCCCACAAGGCAAGGTACAACCCTTACTATCTTGGGAAACCTAATGCCCGAACCATTGTAGAGGATAAATGAGAGGGATAATGATGAAAAGTGGTAAGTATGGAAGGAATGGATGATGACCTTTCATAGACCCACCTAGTGGAAACTCATCCTTAATGGAACCAACTTACTAGGGCACTCTTTCATCCCCCCCAGGTATGGAAAAGTCAAAGGGAATAATTTCCAAGAAAACATCATGAAACAAAAGAGAATTCAATGCACATATTCAAATGTTTTGAGAATCAGAGTGACAAATACCATGATACCCGGACTCATTACCTCATGGAGCAAGACCCACTGCTACATCAGAACTGTTTGACAACATAGGTATTCCAATAGAGGATGAACAACTTCAATAACTACTCACACAACCAGATCAAAGATCAACACACCGATGTTTTAACGTGGTAAAAACCCTATGAGGAAACATCCATGGCCCCAACCATCGCGACCACTTTGAGCAGTTTATTAATGCAAAAGAAAAATATTACAAAGATATTTTACAAGATAGTTTCTCACAATCGATCACCAACAAATGACCCTCCATGCTATCTAAATAGAGATCATGGACCAATCAGATGTTAAGCCACAGATCAATGGCCATTAAGATCGAGAAGAATATGAACCGTCAGATCACTCTATGTCGAGAACATATTGTGACCGTCGAATTTCCTAACTAAAAATGCATACTAATGCATACTAAAGAAACCCACTTTTACCTAACGACACATTAGACCAAGTAGATCTTAACTAACTCCTAAGTGTCTAAATATCCTAACATCCCCCCTTAAGAACAACTTGGGATAGGATTGACGGATTTACAATAGTGACACAATAGGAGAAGGAAGGAGGCATTATATCCTATCCCTCCTTAATGACAACTTCCTGAACTCCTCACATAGATCGAAGTTTGGAAAACTTCACTTCTGTAAGAGACTTTGTGAAAATGTTTGCATCTTGATCTTCTCTAGGGAAAAAGAGAACTTCAATAACTTGATCATGAATGATCTTTCTGATGAAGTGCATGTGTAGCTCGTTGTGCTTTCTACGCTGATGTTGAAATGGGTGTTTGGTGAGCTTGATGGCACTTTGATTGTCACACCAAGGTTGGTCGGATGTTGATGTTGGAATCCAAACTCTAAAAGGATCTGTCGAAGCCACAAGGCTTATTGTGTAATGTTCCCGACTTGGATAGTCTAGGAAATGATGGTAATTTGTGTGTAGGATTAATGGTTTACAACATATAATGATCATACAAATAACAAATGCGACAAAATGCTGCAAAGTTTATATTATGATATCTCTGCAGAGTACAAATGCCGAATGCAGCTGAATAAAAGGAATCACTCAGCTAGATCAAATGACAAAAGGATATTAGCTGAAATATAATAATAAAAATAAATGATAATACCCGATAATAGATGAGCACTATGGGATCAAAGGATAAGTTGGAACTGTGGAAGCTCGCACGATAACTGTTGAAAGTATGGAAAGTTCACCCTGGTGGCTAAACCTCTCAAAATGGCTTGGAAACTATCCCAAATGGTGCGCCCTAATCTAGCTCTTAGTTCTGGTGACTGACCGACCCCTTTGTTGGTGTGTCTAGACCCCAGATGGATCCCCCTGGGGGAGTGTTCCCCTCTCTCACTGGAAAAATATGCCCTAGTGATTCCACCATCAGAATCAGCTAAGATGTGTCTCAAAATGACCGCCTTGGCCTACTCGGAAATGGGTCGAAAGGGTTTCCCTAGATCTGATCCGATGACCGTCCGGGAACCCCGAATGTGTCTGCTAAAAGTGTCACACTCCCAAGTCTGGAAAATACGCCCTAGATGATTCCTCCATCAGAATCTGATGAGGAACTAGAAGAAAGAGGTGCCTTGCCTTCCTCCCAACTGGGTCAGAGGGGAATCTGTTGGATTACTGAGAGGGGGGGTGAATCATTAATAGAGCAATTTAATCCTTTTTAACGATATAATCCAAGTGTTATATCAATGTATCATTATCATCCAATAACTGCAGAGTAAATAAGCAATGAAAAAATGCACAATCATACACATAAAATACTGGTGTATTGTGTATGTGTATGATTGTGCA
>JASDQU010370835.1:2440-25567 GCA_032191745.1 Picea mariana
ATCCTTCACTGCTGCTTTGGGGGACAAATTACAGACCTGCACTGTGTAATCATCCATAATGGCCATTGACAACACTTGGAGTACCTGTTATGCTATGACTCACAGTCTTCTACTTGGGATTTTGAATGAACAGAAAACACTGATATGTTATACATATTGTGACATGCAGCATCACCAGTTACTTAAAGAAGATTAATTAAATTAATACCACTGGTTAATCTCTTAATTATGAGCCACCTAATGCCTACAAATCTACTGAATCTGAAGTGTATCCATCTATCATTCTGCAATATTTGAAGATGGTTGATTGCTTTAAAACATATCATGGGTCAACATGAAAGGTGCAAGCATTATAGTTTTTCATTTTAATGGAGTGGCATTGCTTTTTGTGGCCTCACAGGGACATGGATTTTGAATGAATGGAAAACACTGATATGATATAATGCTGTGACATCTAGCATTACTAGCTACTTAAAGAAGATTGATTAAATTAATACCACTGGTTAATTTCTTAATTATGAGCCACCTGATGCCTACAAATCTACTCAATCTGAAGTGTATCCATCTATCACTCTGCAATATTTGAAGATGATTGGTTGCTTTAAAACATATCATGGGTCAAAATGAAAGGTGCAAGCATTATAGTTTGTCATTTTAATGGGGTGGCATTGTTTTTTGTGGCCGTATTACAGGGACATGGATAAATATAATTTATTAAGCAGGAGGAGAATCAGTGATGGGGTATGGTTGTGTTTGGTGGTACATTACATCACTTCATGGTGGATACTATGACGTCAGCATAACATGGTTGATATTACAGTGTCAAGCTGGTGTTACACAAATAAACAAAAAAACTTAAACAAACTTCAAATTGACATATGGATAGACATACTTGAAATAGATAAAGAGTGAAAGAAATCCCTGCAAGAAAAGTGTAAGGATTAAAATAAGGTAAGGTCGGTGCCTTTCAAAAATCCATAGAATTCGGATATGCCCAATATCTATTACTTTCAACATTGGAAACTTCGAGGTACAGGGGGAGATTGAGGCAACGATAGTTGACTGTTAAATCTAAATTTTAATCCTCATGTTGAAAGTGGTGTACTGTCTTCTATTGATAAATGAACTCAAGTTTATATATAATCTTTATAAGGATCAAAATCGAGTCTTAAGGATCACATTTAAAAAAAATGGGTGATGGGATTTCCTCGTCCTATAAGGTAGGTTGTGATGTGATGTCACATTATTATTCTCCTCCCCAACCAGAAAATCAGTAAATTCAGGAAAATCAATGAACTGAGTGTAAATGTAATGTTGAGTTGCTAAAATATGACCTAGAAAGAAAGGCACATTGGAATCACTTGTAAGCCTCACACATGTAGACAAGGAAGAATCGATAAGTTAACTCTGAGTGAATCTTAGTTTGATTTGGTAAAGGATAACATGGCATATTAAGAAAAGCGTATGATTGGTTAAAGGAGAAAGGCCGCCTCCAAGTGGTCAACCTAGAATGCTGAAAAATCAGAATTAGAAATCTTATTGTACTCTTCCATCCTATCTCCTCTACACATGGTCAACCTAGAATGCTGAAAAATCAGAATTAGAAATCTTATTGTACTCTTCCATCCTATCTCCTTTACACATGTCTATAGAGAAGACAATGAAGTGGCGGATAGATTTTCAAAGCAGGCTCTTCTACAAAATCCTGGAAAAATTTACTACTTTCAATGCATTGAGGATCATGAGAACCCTCTTCGTACACTTGAAATATATTAATTTTTTGATCTTTGCTTTTGCATAGTGGCCGAGTTGATCTAGTACAGTATATGGGAATTAGGCTGTTATTCTATTAGTTTTTTTCTATCAGCATCTGTCAGATTGGTATCTTGCTGATTATGTAATGGCTTTCGAATACTAGTACCTCCTTGATTTGCTCTGAACAGGACAGGGCACACATCAGCTGATTTTTTGGTTTTTGGGATTTTTGTAAATACCAGTTTATATTACTTTATTAATATAAAGTGAAATTTTTTTGAAGAAAAAAAAGGTGATGACATTATTTTGCCCATGTCACATTGTTGTTAGGTGATGATGCTATATTACTGATGTCCTCTTGTAGACATTATTGATAAAATTAAAATCAAGTCAAAGAAATTGAGTATTTATAAGAATTGAGTGTTCATATTTCAAATAAATCTGATCATAAATAAAATATTTTAATGGTGGATATTGAAATATTTTATTTATGATCGATATATATATATATATATATATATATATATATATATATATATATATATTTGTTATTAATGTTTTTTAAAGGTCACGTGTCAACTTTATGTTAAGCATAAAAGGAATTACACATCTCCTTTATTTTAAGATGTAGAAAGCACATATCCATGGAATAAGAAATGTTTTTTCTTTTAATTACTAGAGAGAGAAAGAGAGAGTTTTGGTTATTATGATTGAGGTCTCGGGGTCAAGTCCCCAACTAGCTATTGTTGATATTTGTTGAGATTGTTGGGCATCACTCAATGTCCCCACCGAGTTAGGCCTTGTAATGAAAGACAACAATTTACCTCGTTTACCATCCACGAAACATGGGGAAGTACTTACCTCAACTATTGTTGATATTTGTTGAGCATCAGTCGATGTCCCCACTGGGTTAGGCCCCATAATTAGGGACAATGGTTTACCCCGTTTACCACTCACAAAATGTGACGAAGTACTCAGAGGGTTTCTCGTGATTTCTTCCATCGGATATATATATATATATAATGTGGGGAAGTACGAAAATATATATAAAAGGTAAACCGTTGGCCCTGATTACAGGGCCTAACCCAGTGGGGACATCGAGTGAGGCTTAACAATCTCAACAAATATCAACAATAACTAGTTAGGGACTTGACCCTAAGACATCGTTCATAATAACCACACACTCATTTACTCTAGCTAACCTAGTAGGCTATATACATACATACATATAGTTGATATAAAAATAATTTACTTAAAGTGGATATTGAAATATTTGATTTATGGTTGATATTGAAAGTTTTTTTGTTATTAATATTTTTTTTTAAATGTAATGCATCATCTTCATGTTGAGCATGGAAGGATTTACACATCTCCCTCATATTGGGTTGTAAAAAACATCTCTCGATGCGATGAATTTAAATAAATTATAAACATATTATTGAATATTTTTTTTGTTTGCTAGTTTGTCTGTGACTTGCGGGACTAGCATATGGTCTAAGAAATTGTGACCCATGGGTCTCTAAGCCATCAAAATCACATGAGGATTGCACTCGACCTAGGCCACACCAACCATTAGCATTGTTAGATTTTTAGATGTCTCCTCCCGACTAGTTGAGTTTTGAACCGGATCGCCTTACAGAACAAGGCCCATCGAAACCAATTGCATTAGCAGGATTTGACTTGTATTACTGAAGATTCTTTTGTGTGAGCAAGTAGTCTGTAACACACTCGACCCCCAAACCTCTCTTAGGCTGGTGGGATGTACAAATTTCCTCTTTTCTTTTCTCAAAACCACCTTTCTTAATTCCCTTTAAATCCAATTTTAATGCCATAATCCAATTCTGATCTTCGAGGCCTTCCCAACGACTATAACCATGCTCAAAACCAAGCTCGGGATCAAAATTTGTAGCCTCCTAAAGTTTCCAGGCCTTCTTTCACCAAAATCCACCTCACGTTCATGTGGCACCCATGTACACCTTCACCACCTGTACCATCCCACATGGCACCACATGGCACTGACTTGTTGGGACACGCCACCCTCCATCGTGGCATACCCTATCCAATGGATGGAAAACACATTGCATAATCAACAACATGATTTAAGGGTGGTTTCTATTCTCAACTAGGAACTGAGATCCTACGGATCCCCAACAACACTCACCACCAAATGCAACGGGGTCCCCTTCACCCACATCCATGAATGGAAGAGGTGCTTCCTCTCTTTAGGATCTATTGGTCCTTTTGGTTGAATTGTTGTGGTTGCGACAAAAACAATGGGGCTTCCTTCGATGATCTGTTTGTTTTCAATATTTCCTGGATCGGATTCTGAATCAGGATTCGACTCCATTTCTTTGACCTTGGCCACCAATGATTGTTTCGAGAAACATTCATCGATATTGTGCCAAGGGCTTTTGTGGAAGTCACACCACTTCCCAGTGTCATTCTTCATCTTTCCTTTACCATTATTGTCCTGTGTCTTGGACTGGTTTTCTAGAGGTTGTTGGTTAGGACCATCTTCACCATGCTTGGTTGTTGTGGATTTGCAAAACCGAATTCCCATTTGTTCTGGTGCCTAAATTTCTGCTCGATTTTGATAGCATATTGATAGGTAGCTCCCAATGATGAGATGTTTAGGAAATCCATTTAGGTTTGGATGTACCTATGCATAGCCCCATGGTATTTTAGAACCAGATGTCGCTCGAAGTCTTTGATACCCAACTTGATGAGCAATGTATGGAAATTATTTGTGAACTCCGACATTGTTTGGCTCTTCTCTTGCCATAGTGTGGTCCATCTCATGTACCGGTCTTCATAGTTATTAACAGGGTAGTAATGTTCCTTGATCACATCCACAAAAAATTCCCAAGTGGGCTCAGCCCCATGTATTCCATATTCCTCCATGGAACTTTTCTCCCAGTAAGTTTTCCACCAATGTTTGACATGGGGGAGAGCTTTGAGGCGTTCAAAGGTGATCTTTTCCCCGTCGGAAAAATTTTGAACTGAGAAATAACCTTCTAATAGATTTAACCATTTTTCTAGGGCATATGCATCTATATGACCTTCAAATATGGGAATATCAAAATTAACTTGTACCTTGAAGGGAGAGGTTCCTCCAAAATGGTCGCTTGATGAAGATGAGCATGTTGCCATCGGTAGATGTTGAAGGATGTGTGCAAAATTCTCCATCATTTCGCCCCTCTGTCGCGCTAGATCTTAATCAAGCAACAGGTTAATAGAATCTTATGATCCACCATTTTTTTTTCTGTTTCCATCGAGGGTTTCTTAGGTGTACAAGAGTGATTGTCCTCAAGAGAAACAAGCTCGAGACCCAATTGGTTATACTCGGACCTCGTCGAGGACATGCGTTGAAAAATGATCAAGAGTAGTCTGCTCTGATACCACCGATCCAGATTATTTTCGGAACGAAATGAAAGTAGAGATATTACAATGAAATAGTCATGAAAATTTCTAGAAACAGAGAAATACAACAATACTTGATTTCTATTAATTAAATAATTGTAAAGAGACTGTAAAAATATAGAGTGCAGGACTCGCTAGAATGGTGGCATATTTATCTTTGAGAAGAGATGTGTCGACTACACTCATTCGCTGGAAGATTATTACAATGAGTATGTGAAGGCATTTTTATGATAACATCTAGACATCCAAAAACCTAACCCTAGGAGATGAAATGCCAAAAGTCATGTGGGCCCCGTTGGGGGTAATTTAGTACATTAACTTCTCAGGGTCGTAACTTTTGCATACGATCTCCATTTTAGGCACGTGATAGCTCATTGGAAAGGTATTTTCAAGAACTACACATTATGCCATCAAAATTTGACTCCATCTATAATTTGATTGTGGAAATCCAATAAAACACTGTTTAGAGCCCCAAAATGGCCCTGGAAGTATAGAAAGATGTACTAACATGAAAACTTTCAAAATAATCCAGTTGGAATAGGTGAACAACCACCAATATCCACCTGGATATTGTGTAGGGCTTCATGACAGCCCTGTAACCCATAATTACAAAGAAATGTCCCTATTACAGAGAGACGTGTTGAACTGAAAACTATCCAGATGAGCCAGTTGGAATATGAAACAGGTGGGTGGCCACCAATATCCACCTGGATCAAAGCCCCTAGAGCATGGTTCTCAAGACTTGATCAATATCTGAAAAATCAAGGATATAAGAGAAAGACTATTGACAACAACCTATATATAAAAATTAAGGATCAATATATGATTGTTGTGGTAGTATATGTAGATGATATCATATTTGGAAGTAATCTTACCATACCAAGCAAAAAAATTGCAATAGAAATGCAAGAAGAGTTTGAAATGTCTATGATAGGAGAAGTAACTTTCTTCCTAGGTTTACAAGTCACTCAAACAGATAAAGGAATATTCATTTCTCAAGATAAATATATCAAATAAATGTTAAATAAATTTCAAATGGAAGACAGTAAACCTATGTGCACTCCCATGGTCACATGATGCAAACTAATCCTAGAGGATGACTCACCAAAAGTAAACCAAACAATTTACAGGTCAATGGTTGGAAGTCTGCTATATACAACAACAACAAGACCTGACATCATGCAAGTTGTAGGACTGGTGGGCAGATTTCAGTCTGCACATAAATAATATTACTTAAAGGTAGTAAAAAGGATATTGATATATCTTAATGCTACCTTATATTTTGGATTATGTTATCCAAAGAAAAAATAATTTACATTGAATGCATACACTGATGCAGATTGGGTTGGTAGTATAGATGATAGGAAAAACTCTAGTGGAGGAGCATTTTTCTAGGAAAATGCATGGTGGCATGACTAAGCAAGAAACAAACATCTATATCACTCTCTACAACAGAAGCAAAATACATTGTTGTTGCCTCTTTCTGCACACAAGTAATCTGGATGAAACAGATTCTAAAAGATTTACAAGTGAAATACGATCATCCCATCACTATTAATTGTGATAACACCAATGCCATAAATATCTCTAAGTCTAAGACCAAAAATATCCCAATCAAATATCATTTCTTAAGCGATCAAGTTCCTAAAAAATTGGTAAGTAGAGTATGTAGGCACAAAAATACAAATTGTAGACATTTTTACAAAACCCTTACCTAGAAGTACATTTGAAAATCTAAGACACAAGTTAGGGGTCCATACCTCACTAAAAATTGCATAAACAAATATATGGATAGAGGGAGCATCACCTCAGGGGAGCATCACTTCAAAGGGAGAAAATAAATATTTCCTTTGTCATTTCTGCCAAAGGGGGAGAGAAAACAATATCAAAAATAAAAAGATATATGTTATTGTCATCAATGCCAAAGGGGGAGAATGTTGGACATAGTAATCTGGTGTTGGAATTGATGTCAAGAAGGCCAATATGGTCACATTATGTGATGAAGTGGTCATTGATGTCAACAAGGGTCTATATAGGTCTATCATCCAGAAAAATCCAACCTCTATTAATGTACCCTGTTATTCAACCTCTCAAAGAGGAACAAAGAAGAAATAAATTGATTTTTATGTCAACTCTGGTCATAGAGAATTTGTGTTTGTAGGGGAAATAGATAGAAGAAAAATTGTAGTAGAGAAATTTGATTAATGGCATCCATTAGAACAATAAAGTTGTGAAAAAAGAAAATAAAGTAATGAGAAATTTGCAGATATTATTGCTCTTGTAGACAAAAAAATTTAAGTTGTACAAAATGACATTGAATGAAATGGAAAACTTTTTTTGGTTGTTGATCAAGAACCTTGTTCATGAATTAATTGTGCCTATAATAGTTATCTCTATATATTGAATTAATTATACCTGGAAGGAGAATCATCAAGTGAAAGACTCTTTGTGAATGTGAACATGAACGAGATCATAACATGGTTTAAGTGATCATCAATCGCTTTACAAGATCAATGATCCTTCCCAGTTAGTAGGTGAATAATTATCGAAGTTAAGAGAAAGCTACAGTAGAAATTATATTCAGATCAAACCATGATCTAGCCTTCGAACCCAGAAGAATTTGTTATCATTAGATCTGGATAAAGATTCAATACATACGATCTGATTGTCATTAAAAAGAACCAAATGATACCTACATTTTCCACTCATCATGAGATTAAAACACAACCGTTAGATTGAGCGCTATGACAAGGGTAATACTCCACCATTGATCGTGGTCAAGATCGAAGGCAAAGATGCATCCCGCATAACAAACAAGCATGGAGGTTAATAAATCTCCGACCCCCGAAATAATGTGAGTCATTGATTGCAATTCTATGCATCAATGAATATGAGTTTTCATCCCCCAGAGCATAAGACATTCGAGGTGTAAATTAGCCCCCGAAATGAACGACGACCATTCATTCCAATCATTGATTAAGTCACACCTGTTGATGTGTAATAAGTTTAAATCGCTGTATAAAGCGCCCAAAAGGTTTAACATCAATCACCGCCCATGGTCACTTGAAAAATGAATTGTTTGGTCGCTTCTGCGCAACACACAGAGATTAAATTTGCATATGGATTTAGCGTCCCATTACCAGAAGAATGATCACGTGAATTAAAAATAATAACTAGGTCGAAGGTTAGCGCCACTGGAATAATACAAAGTCACATGTTCCGATCCTGATATCATTTGAAAGTTAAAAGGACAAGGAGCTAGTGCCAAAAATAACAAGCCAAGGTCACCAGGAAATTGGTTATATGGAATTTATGCAGAGACAACCCTCAAAGGGATTAAAACAACACCTAAAGTAAATAGGGTTCCTTAATTACGGAATTAAAGATAATAATAAAAGAAAGAAAATATATTGTTTAAAATAACATTATTATTACTTAAACAAAATGGTGCAATGTTTCATTATCAAAAGACACATTGGTTCAAAATCACACCATTTAGAAGACTATTTAAACGAAAAATATATGATGGGAAGAAGGTGTCTCTATGGTCTACATTATAAAATCAGAATCAAGTGCAGAGTCCAAGGAAGAAAAACAAATATACTTATGAAGTGAGGGTGGAAGGGAGGAGCAAGGAAGGATTAATATCCTTTACTAAATACAAGTTTAAATACATGGAGTTGGTGCTTCTTGGGGTTGGTTCCCTAAAACAAGGGAGTTGGTGCTTCCTAGGGTTGGTTCCCTAAAACAAGGGAGTTGGTGTTTCCTAGGGTTGGAGCCCTGAAACAAAGGGGGAGTTGGAGCTTCCTAGGTTTGGTGCCATGAACAAGGGGATTGTTGTCTCCTAAAGTTGGTGCTCTAAATCAATCTTTATATAAAACTTGTAATTTGTAATTTAATTTTATACTTATTAATGTTATCTACTAAAGTTTCTTATTGATCAATAAAGTTAACAAATAATTATTTAAAAATTGATAAAATTTATCAATATTGATTCACCCCCCCCCTCTCAATATTGAATTGTATTCCAACACAACCCACCATCTCACATAAGTTGCTCTTATCACAACATCTAAAGCTAACAATCTTTGTTGATCTGATACTGCAATTCAAATTCCTTTATGAAAGAGTCTATGGTTGTTAGTCCATCATACATGGGTGGATCACATACCTCAGTTCCAATCCATCGTAATGCACAGGTAATGTGATCACATCTTCTTGTCGATACTTCATGCAATCTATGCTGCCAATTCTCCAATGCTTCTTTTGAGTCTGATGCGTATGAACTAATACTTCGATATCTTAGTGCACCATCAGTTGTAGGATTCACATAATCATCCATTCGTGCAATCACATTATACATGTTATCAAGCTCTGCCCCTTTTGTTGGTTCTACAAATCTTCTTCCCTCTGTGGGATCCAATGGCACAATAACTTTCCAATCTCCTGCTTCAAAGACCATATGTTTGTTAGGTAGCTAGAGAGGTAGTGGGGGGGCCTGGAGGGCCCATAGTGATAATAGTGGAGGCCATTCAATGTAAGGTGGACTAGGTCCACTATAGTATTAAATAAGGCTCACTATGGTAGTTAGATTTAATAAATGTAAGAAAACTTCTTAGAAGGTTTCGCTTCTAGAATGTTCCTCCTCTAGAATGTTCTTAGGTGGTTGGTAGTACTATATGAAGGGGTTCAAGCAATGTAATGTGACATGAAGTGAAGTGTTGTATTTGGAGCATGTATCTCAATAATAGGATGGCCTCTCGAAGAGGAAAGTGAACATGAAAGGATCCCTTCCACAATAGGATCCATTGTATGGTGTTGCCCTACCTCAAGGGTTTTCTTATAATAAAAGTGTGGTTCTTCTATATTGTTCTTTGAATCTTTGTGGTGTTTTTGTATGCAAGTATTTGGTTCTTAACAATGTATCTTTATCAAATCTATCAGGGTTTGGTTATTGAAAGCCCAATCAAGTCCTAACAATGTTGGATAAGGTTTTTTTTCGTCTATTATCTCATTCACTTCAAAGTCAACTACATTGCACACTCCATCAATGTTGACAGTCACCCCTAGAAGCCTTCCAATTAGAACAATATTATGTTGGTTTGTTAATATTAACTAAATAGGTGACCAAATTATCTTTAGCTTTCCCATTGTCTCCCAGGTCTCCTTCAGAAGGACATTCACATCAGATCCCAGGTCTAAAATGATATTATCCATGTCGTATTCTTCTATTTGCATAGTGAGTCAGAACTCCATGTTTGTCCTTCTCTTTCAATGTACTTGATTCATTTTTCTCTGTACACTGACTTCTTCTTTATATTGTACACAATGATCAATTATTTTTCACAATGCATTCAACGCATTCTCGTCCTTCATTAACTCTAAACAACTTTTCAGGAAAATTTTCAAAGTGCTTACCTTCTTAACTTGCCTTCTTGTATCTGTGTGGTCATAGACTAGAGGCATGTCATATACTGACGATATGTCATATAAAGGTGGCGTGGTTGAAGTTGATGCTATCCATTATGCTCCTAACACTTCTTTCCTTTGTTTCTTATAAGTCTCTTTCTCTTTCGTAGGATCAAACAACGAAATAAGTTCTACCTCTTTCTCGACCCACTGGTGGATCCTATTCCCTTGATCTGTTACATCATCCCTGATTCTTGTTCCTCCACACATAATTGCTTCTATCTTGGGTTATTTTTTGCATGCCTCGGTTCCTATCATTTGTACATTCGTGTTCCTCTTTCTTGTAATTTTTCGATCAATTGTGGATAGACCTCCATTGCATGGTCTAATTGTCTACAATAAGTACATGTTGTGCAGGGATTCAAATAGTCTCACACAAAGTGCCCATATTTATTACAATTATAACATACAATTGGACCTCTTCCTCTGCCAAATCCTCCTCTTCCCTAACCTTTGAACCCTCCTCTTCCTCCTTGATTATAACCTCTTAGTGTATTGTACTGTGGTACTCCTCCTTTTGGTGCTTCTTCCCTTTGGACTTGGTATGCAATTGCAATGCACTCTCTCATAAAATCTAGTGCGCAACACTCCTTTTCATCATGTCTGACAGACTTAAAGAAATTAGAAAACAAGTTTCTCACAGTAATATGATACTTCTACATCAACAAACACATAGTGGGGTGGTGACCCATCATTTTACATATTTTTCACCATACTCCTAAAGGATTTGGAGCTCCTTTATTCAAATACTACTAAAACGTTGTGCATTCATTCTTATGATGACCTTTTGTTCTACATGTGACACACCAAACCTCCTCGCTCTTTTCTTTTCCTTTCACAAGTTCTTGCAATTGAATAGTCAGCGTTGCTAACTGCGACTGAACTTGAGCCATCCACACGTCATTTTATCCTACAGGGGAGGATTCTAATTTAATAGAAATTTCTAATGTTTTTACTGCGACGCAATCTTCTGTTGTGTCAAAGGGAAGCGTATATGTGAAAAAAATCTTGCAATAAACCACTCTTCGTGTTATTCATTTGGTATCTAAAATTTTAGTCGATCCTTCATTATCTTAAATCTTTGATCGGAATCCCACACTTATTCATTCACTATCTTATTTATCTCCTTCATCTATGTAATGCACTGTGACTCGAACTTAGGCTTCTGGAACTCTTTCAGAAGAACACGTCTTACCTCTGCCAATGTTCTAGTTTGTCCCGCATGTGTGGTAGTCTGATATTTCATGTACCATAGTAATGTGCGATATTTGAATGTTGTTTCCAACTATGCAATATTGACATCATCATCCTGGATGTTCTTCACAGTCCATATCATTTCATAAATGAACAAATGATTTTCCGGATCCTCTGTCCTTGCTTCATGGAAGACAAGCATTCTTAGTGTAGGATCTACCTCTGCCATTGCATTCTACATGGTATTCTTTTTTGATAACACTAACTGATTCTAACTTAGTGTACTACTTCCACTACTCTGACTAATTTTACTACTATCTTTACTTCCTTTACTGACTTTAATTGATAAAGCTTCTGATCTTACCTCGATCCTTGGAAATACACATGGGGTCGTGGGTTCGATGTAGAGTGTGATCTGAGTGAGATATTGTTCTATTGGACTAAGATAATAGATCTTTTCCTTTTGTGTGCATACTTCCTTTGATCTGGAGTATTACAAAAATGTCTCTTTCTTCAATCTTATTGTGCTACCTCTCTCTCTCATCCACAATCCTCTTCTTATTCGTTCTAAATATTTTACCACTGCGCAATAATTAAATCCCTTCATTCACCATACACTCTTCTTCTATTGGCATCCTCAGCCCATCAGTTCCTCATTCCTTCTCTTCATCCCTTTTTATGCTTAGATCATCCCTTGGTCAGCCCCCAGTCCCCCTATGTGCATAAAGGTGCTTAGATGCTAATGCAATCTGATTCCATCTTCATGACTCCCTTGTCACACAACAACATATTAATCCAAGTCGATAATGACTTCAGGTATGTTCTATGTGGCCCCTTAAAGAATTCTCTTTCAATAGCACTATACAACTGAGTACAATCTATGGAAAATTCATTAATGTAACCTCCAAAAACACTATCCAACGAGTAATCAATTGTGCGTGATGTCTTATTGATTATTGCATTAACTTGTTGAATTAATTCAGGGGTACAATTCCTCAGAACCATAGTTCGATATCTTCTGGTATGTTGAACAAACCTTTGGATCCACTCTGCTAAAATATTCAGGAAATAAGCAAAGAAAATTTCATGTAAAGCTGTAAACACATGCCTTTCTACCCATTTCTCAATGTTGATCCATGGATTCTAATTTTGATCTACAGAAAAAATGATCTCCTTCATGTCCAACCATTTTCCAATATCCTCCTTAGTGGGTCTCCACATCCCCCTCAGTCACTGATCCTGGTCTCGACAACATAGCCATTTGTTGGAATGCATTGGGTAGACCCAAGGTTAAACATTAATTCACCATCAAAACCCTAAAGATACCGACCCTTTCAGAATCACCCATAACCACTTGAAGTCTCACCCAATGTACCTATGGGGACTACAAGAACTAGGCTTCCATAGTCATGAAGGGAACGAGGACTGATCTAATATTCATTCTTACTTAATAATGTAGGACAAATTCATCTTACTTAACCATTCAACAACAACATAACAACACAATAATGTAGGACAAATTTACTTAACCATTCAACATGTGCGCGAAACCATCAGATACACATTCATATTAAACCTTAAGTATCTATTATATGTTCTCAATAAACAAAGTAAACTAACACATCATGACAACAAATACATCATAACATGGGAATTTTATTTGGGTTAACCCAAACTAGATGTTGAGGAAAAGATATAAATAGATCTTACTCAAGCATTTTCAGACTTTACTTGTCTAAAGTAAAGTAGACAGGAATATCACCCTATGTTTATAGCCAACAAAAATAATATCCTAACTCACAAGTATTAATTACGAGTGCTTAGGCTAGTCTCTTATCAACAAAAACCTTGTTGGAAATTCAATTTTTATGTATTTTTTGAATATATCAGTTGCTGAAATAAATACAAGAATAGAAGTAAAGACACCAAGATGATAATCAAGACAATTGGGACATAAAGCAATCCTTTATTTCATTCCAGTTCACCAAAGAGTCATTTCCTTTACAAAATCTCATACATAAATCTTGGACCAAAGTCAAACTTAGACATCCCCAATGGAACATACAAAAGGACCTCTGACAGAAAACCAAAACTGAACTCTAAAAACTAGATCATCTTGCCACAGATTGCTGTGCACTCGACTCTGCACAATAGCCTTTGTCAGCCATGAAAACTAATTCACAAATAGACAAGTCTACACAGACTATTAAAGATAGATCAACACCTCTGAAGAAAACGTGTCTGAATGATTTGATTCAGCCCTAAATATTGTTGTCTACAATAAGACCATGCTATCATAAAATAAAATTAGGCTATGATGAATATATGAATGAATGAAAACTGAATTATCTCAACATAAAATCAAAGAGCAAACCTTAGCATGCTTTTGCTTCTATCCCTCTTGTTGTTCCTCCCCTTACTTCTTCTTTTAAAAAATTAGAATTGGTTGAATCCGTTGAACCAACTTATTAGTTAAGCTAAATAAAGACTCAACTAACTTTAGTTGGGGTGATCCAGGAGGTCATTTATTGCTAAAAGGTCAACCGATCCAAAAATCAGAAAAACAAATGGTACAATGGTGACGTGCTCGTCAAATAACATATAATTTGCCTTAACAAACAAATTAGTTGTGTGGGGTTTTGTTAACAGGTTTGGTGCAATATGTGCAAATTGTTATAGCCATAACAATACCATGCTAAAAAAAGGATGCGCGTAAGTTTGAACACTCAGCGAAACACAGAGTTTCAACTATGAATAGAGCCTGAAGATTATCCGTTCTGTTATTAAATCGCGCAAAGATAGATTGAAACGTGCCAAGGTCGGGGGTCAAACTCTTGATCTCGGCCTATTTAACTCGGCGTTTTGGCCATGGCGAGGGGAGAGTTCATCATACAAAGATTTCTAGATGCTGGCAATTTTATAGTCGACTGTTCTCACTATGTATTTGGCTTTCCACGCCATTTTGGAGGCCAATTTGTACTTTTCAAGGGGAGAGGTATTAAGGAATTTTGTTCAACATATTATTCTGGATCTGCAGAAGTTGAGTTGCAGGTCTAAAGCCATTTGTACCATTTAAAAAAAAACACTTAATGGATTGACACCTATTGGAGAGGGACCCAGAGATGTAGCCCAGTGAAGGGGGTGAACTCTGTTAACAACTTCTGTTTGTGACTCTCATTTTCTGATTCTGTTTTCTGTTTCAGTTTTCTTCATTTCAATTATAGCTTTCATTTAATTGTGTTGATGCTATTTCATGTGTTCAACAAACTTATTAAACACATTCTTTAAAACTTTTAATGCACTAAAGTTAAGATCCGACAGATCATGTTATGGTATCAGACCAGGTTAACTGCTTGTGCAAAGTTTGTGAATGCTTACCAGGTCCAAGTCGAAACTTGGTGAAGGAGAACTAGTAGAAGGTGAACCTGAGATTGGCTCGAGGAGGAAATTTTTGAGAACAACCATGTCTTCTCCACGAGGGGAAGAAGAAGGACATACAGAATGGGAAAAACCTATTGTTTCCGAAACTAAGTTTTTAGAGGCTTTTATCAACATGAAATCCATGATGGAAATTCTTCTCAATGAACGAGCATAAAGGAAGAAGAAGGAAGAAGGAGCTTCATCCAAAGATGCAGAAGTGAAGAAGGAAGAAAAGGGAAAAGGAGTAGGAGGTGATGGTGATCCTCCTGAAACTAATCAAACTTTCTCTTCTTCTCATACTTCTCATTCAAATACTGCAAATTCTAATATGCCATATTTCAAATTGGATGTAAAGTTTGAACTACCAATTTATAATGGAGATTTAGATGCTGAAAAGTTAGACAATTGAATCAAGCAGCTTGAAGTATACTGCAGGGTGCAGGGCATTAATGATGACCCTTCCAGGATTCAGTTGCCCACTTTGCGAATGAGTGGGATGGCTCTTACTTGGTGGGAGAGAAAGATTCAACAAGATCTTCGAAAGCATGGTAAAATAATTTCAGTTTGGAATGAATTCATTGAAGTATTAAGAAAACAATTTTATCCTTTAGGTCACATGCAACAATTAATAATGAGCTGGCAAACTTTTAGACAAGCTAAAGGACAAAGTATTCAAGAATATACTCATGAATTCAGAAAGAGGGCTATTGCATTGAATGTTCCTTTGGATTCACATGAAACACTTCTTAAGTATATAGGTGGCATGCATTCTTATTTGAGACATACTTTGTTGATGTTTAACCCCAGTAACTTGGGTGATGTATGTGTTCAAGCCACACATTTAGAAGCTAGGGGAAAGCATGCTAATTATACTTTTATGAAGAAATCATCTAAATTTGACAACAAGTTTAAAAGCAAAGATAAGGGGAAAAAGAAAATGGCTACTGTTAAGAAAGAGGGTGAAAAGCCTACATGTTCGCATTGTCAGAAGGGGCATGATGTCTCTAAGTGTTGGAAACTTCATCCGGAGTTAAGGCCAAAGAAGTATGGAGGAAACAAAGATAAAGGCAAAGGAAAAGCTACTGCAGCAGTTATTCAAGACTTGGGATCCGATTCAGAAGATGAAACAAAGGTTACAGCTGTCAGAATCCAGGGTAAGAATAAAGGTATCTCACTTCCCATTGATGCAAATTCAAGTCCTAATGCAAGTACAAATCTGCCATCTACTTCTAAGCAAAATGATAAGAAAAGAAGTGCATTGTTTCATGTTCGTGTCATTGCAAATCACACAAAGATTGATACATTGTTTGATAGTGGTTCACAAGTAAATTTGATATCAGAAGAAGTGGTTAAGAAACTGCATCTAGTTACTATGCCTCATGAAAAACCCTATCCTCTTGGTTGGGCTACTAATGATACACAATTTCAAGTTACAAAGAAATGTGTATTAAAGTTTGCAATTACTGATAAGTTCATGGATGAGGTAGAATTGGATGTAGTACTGCTCGACATATGTGGAATTGTACTTGGGAGTCCATATTTGTATGACCGAAAAGCAATCTTTTATAGAGAGCAGAATAAGTATCATCTTTTTAAAGATGGTGTGGAATATATTGTACAAGCACATAAGACAGAAACAAACCTAGCAATAGTTACTGCAGGACAAATGAAGAGGTTGGTAAATGCTAGTAGAAATTTTGTATTAATGATGGTTAAGGTGAAAGATGATGAGATCTCTAAATATTTTGAAGGATGTGATCCTAAACATAAATCTGAAATAATTGAAATTATTTCTGAGTATGATGATTTATTTCAAGATCCGAAAGGGTTACCACCAAAGAGAGAGATTCAGCATGAGATACAGTTGCAGCAGGATGTGCCACTTCCGAACATAGCCATGTGTCAGATGTCTGTAATGCAGAATGAGGAAATCAAGAAGCAGATTCAAGAGCTGATTGAGAAGGGGGTCATTCGACCAAGTACTTCTCCTTGTGGCTCTCCTATAGTCTTGGTTCCAAAGAAGGATGGGTCTTGGAGAATGTGCATCGACTACAGGGCCCTTAACAAAATCACCATTAAAAAGATGTATCCTCTTCCTCGCATTGATGATTTGCTTGATCAGTTAAAACATGCAATTTATTTTACTAAATTGGATTTGTGTAGTGGGTATCATCAAATCCGGGTTGCTGAAAATGATGCTTGGAAAACAACTTTTAAAACAAAACAAGGGTTGTATGAATGGCTTGTAATGCCTTTCGAGCTATGTAATGCACCTGCTATTTTCATGCGGGTCATGAATGATGTCTTTCGACCCTTTATTGATAATTTTGTAATTGTATACCTGGATGATATCCTTGTCTTTAGTAAAACTTGGGGGGAACACATTGTACATGTGAGGAAAGTTTTGGATGTACTGAGGAAGGAGAAGTTATATGTAAAGATGTCTAAATGCGAGTTTGCAAAAACTTCCTTAGTATATTTGGGCCATTTTATTGGTGGAGGCCACCTGCGAGTGGACCCAGACAAGGTTTCTGTTATTGTAAACTGGCCAAGGACTAATACCGTTACTGAAATCAGAAGTTTTCTGGGTGCGGTTCAGTATTGGAGGAAATTCATTTCTGGGTTTTCTTCCATTGCTACACCATTACATGCTTTGACAAGTGTTAAAGAGATTTTCCAGTGGGGAGGCAAGCATCAGAAAGCCTTCGACACTTTGAAGGTAAGGATCAACACAACACCAGTTCTGACATGGCCAGATTTGCAACAACCATTCGAGATCGAAACAGATGCCAACAGGTTTTCCATCGGAGCAATTTTGATGCAAGGAAGGAAGCCAGTTTGTTACCATTCAGAGACATTCTCTACTGCGGTAAGTAACTATCCTACTTATGACAAAGATTTGTATGCTTTAGTACAAAGTGTGAAGAAGTGGAAACATTACATCATGGGTAAAGAAACAATCATACACACTGATCATCAACCACTTCAATATCTACAATCTCAAACTAAAATACAACAAAGTAGGCATTTAAGATGGATGGGTTTCTTACAACAGTTTCATTTGGTAATTAAGTACAAAAAGGGAATTCATAACAAGGTAGCAGACATGTTGTCAAGGACTCCTACAAATGCATCCATCATTCTTCAAAACAGTGCATTAACACATGAAAGTTACATTGAACAATATGCAGAAGATAAAGATTTTAAGAAGGTGTATGCTTCACTAATACATGGTAAACGGGAAGAAAATTATTATGTGCATAATCAACTATTGTATCATCTTGGGAAACTTTGTATTCCAGAGAAAGAAAGGGTACATGTAATTCGAGAAGCACATAGTTCATTGATTGTTGGTGATTTTGGAGTTAGCAAAACTTTGTCACTACTACAGAATCATTGTTATTGGCCTCAAATGCAAGAAACCGTAACTAAATACATAAGAGGTTGTGTTATGTGTCCAACAAGTAAGCCTAGCAATAGGAAATTGGGTTTGTACACACCTCTTCCAGTTTCTTCTCGTCCTTGAGAAAGAATTTCTATGGACTTTGTAGGAGGACTACCTATGTCTAGAAAAGGGCATGATTACCTATATGTTGTTGTGGATAGATTCAACAAAATGTGTATCTTGTTGCCATGTAACAAGCAGATCACTGCTGAACAAACAACTCATCTATTCTTTTAGAATGTTTGGGTACATTTTGGGCTACCCATGTCTATTGTATCTGATCGGGATACCTAGTTCTTGGGGGAATTTTGGTCAACTTTATGGGAGCTTATGGATACTAAACTTAAGAAAAGTACATCTTTTCATCAATAGACTGATGGGCAAACCGAGGTAGTAAACATGACAGTGATTCAGCTGCTCAGAGGACATTGTAGTAAACATCCTAAACTGCAGGATGAGTAGCTGCAGTATATACAACATGATTACAATCATGCAGTTCATTCTTCCACGAAAAGATCTCCTTTTGAAACTTGTTTTGGTTATCTGCCAAAAACACCCATGGACTTCTCTTTTGGAAAAGATGAAGTGGATGGACATTATGATGCAGATAAATCTCTAAGATTCATTCAGAGAATCCAAGCAGTGCAGTAGGCAGTTCAAGAACAGTTGGAGAAGAGCCAGGCAAAGTACAAAGCCAAGCATGACAAGCATCGAGTTGATCATCAATTTCAGGTTGGAGACCGAGTCTGGTTACATATCACCAAAGAAAGAATGAAAGGTGAAGGTAAAAATCTTAAGCCTATCAGGTATGGTCCTTTTGAGATCTTAGAAAAGATTGGTACTAATGCTTTTCGCTTAAATTTGCCTCCATACATGCATATCTATTCAGTTGTCAATGTTGAGAATCTTAAATTATATGAGCCTCCTATGATCATGGATGATGAAACTAACATGCAGATTCCTTCAGTTGATGATGTGGCACCTGAATATATGAATAAGTTGCAGGAAGATGTCATTCTTGACATAAACAAAAGGACTTCACGCAGAGGGAATATCGAGTACCTTCGAGTGGGGCTTAAAGGAATGAATCCTAGCAAAGCAAGATGGATGGAGATTGAAAAAGTGAGGGAGATGTACCCTCACTTACTTGCGGGGTGATCCAGGCATTTTGGAGGTCCAAAAGCTCTCCAGTGGGGAGGAATGATCCAGGAGGTCATTTATTGCAAAGGTCAACCGATCCAAAAATCAGAAAAGCAAATGGTACAATGGTGACGTGCTCGTCAAATAACATATAATTCGCCTTATCATAACAAACAAATTAGTTGTGCAGGGTTTTGTTAACAGGTTTGGTGTGATATGTGAAAATTGTTATAGCCATAACAATACCATGCTAAAAAAAGGATGCGCGTAAGTTTGAACACTCAACAAAACACGAAGTTTCAGCTATGAATAGAGCCTGAAGATTATCCGTTCTGTTATCATATAAACGTGCCAAGGTCGGGGGTCAAACTCTTGATCTCGGCATTTTGGCCATGACGAGGGGAGAGTTCATCATAAAGAGATTTCTAGATGCTGGCAATTTTATAGTCGACTATTCTCACTGTGTATTTGGCTTTCCACGCCATTTTGGAGGCCAATTTGTACTTTTCAAGGGGAGAGGTCTTAAGGACTTTTGTTCAACATATTATTCTGGATCTGCAGAAGTTGAGTTGCAGGTCTGAAGGCATTTGTACCATTTAAAAAAAAAACACTTAATGGATCGGTACCTATTGGAGAGGGACCTGGAGATGTAGCCCAGTGAAGGGGGTGAAATCCGTTAACAACTTCTGTTTGTGACTCTCATTTTCTGATTCTGTTTTCTATTTCAGTTTTTTTCATTTTAGTTATAGCTTTCATTTAATTGTGTTGATTCTGTTTCATGTGTTCAACAAACTTATTAAACGCATTCTTTAAAACTTTTAATGCACTAAAGTTAAGATCCGACAGGGGGGGGGGGTGTAATAATCATAATAGGGTCATAAATAAATAATAACTAGTAGGTGGGACCCCCTGTGACTCCCTTTAGTTCATAACAATCATAACATAATCCATTATTCAAGAAAACACACCCCTTGTGCCTCCCCTCAAACACATTTACTATTGGCAATTTTATCTCATGAAATTTGAAAATATTTGAAAATAATACTCATATATCCAAAATAAAACAAGCTCTCCAAAATCGATGAAGTCCACCGTCATAAAATAATAAATAACATAAAAATCAAAAGCCATATTTTCTAGTCTATGATACAACTCTTCCTTGGTTGCTGTTGTCACCTCTTGATTTTCCTAAATTTTCCTTGGGTTGGGCAGAGCCTTTATGATTTATCTCACTGATCACATGGGAACAATCGACCCTCAAATGCATTCATGAAGACACAGATTTTTTAGAGTCATCGGAGGGTGAGGAAGGGGCAGCAATATCTTTTCCTTTATCAGATGCATGGTGGGATTTAGTCTTCAATCTCTTGTTGGTGTGGGAGGATTTCACTGGCGAGTGGTTAGGGGAATCTTGGACAATGGGGTTCAAAGGTGGAGGAGTAGGCAAAGTTAAGTTGGGTTAAGTTGGGCCAGCCACAGTGTTGGGAGACTTCCGGGTGAACAATTGTTAAGCCCTAATATTGGCTCATTACCCCTTAATTGGGGGATATTACATTAGTAATGTTATTTTATTTATGTCGGATATATTCTGTTAGTTGTAATTATACCTCCTAGTCTCCTATATATACCAAGGAGACATTTTTATTTGGAATCATCTTGTACTTGAAAATTTATGTGTGGTAAAAGGAGGTTGCCCTCTCAAAGAGGCTTATTATCTGAAATTATCTATTTTTCAAGGCGTTGAGTACTTATTCTAAGGTTTTTCTATGCTATATTGATATTTGGTTCTTAACATATGGTATCAGAGCTCAAGGTCTTGGGGTTTCGCTGCTACATCTGAGACACCTTGGAATTTTTGCTATAACTATTTTTCTGCAATGTTTCAGAAGGAACGTCTTGGAGGATATTTAGTAGACGGATCAAGGTACGTTGGGTTAAAATTTCATCTCCTGAGGCCTTATACTTTCGGAGATACAACTTGTGCAAGATAGGGTTCTGGAATCATCCTGAACTGAGTCGTTACGTAATTTTCACTATAAAACATTTTCTGTAATTTTTCAGACTCTGAACGCTGGATGCTATTCAAAAAAATTAGTAAGGTATCTATGGTAAAATGTTCAGCTTTTGGGTCATCTTACATTTGTAGATACACCCTGTGGAAGATAGGGTATCTGACTAGTCCTATTGACTAGTCTCAAGAAGGTGTTCCATGTAAAACAATCATAACTTCCTCCTAGAGTATTCAAATTGAGTGAGACAAATTTAATTGGATAGTGGATAGTCTGTAGTATTTTTGGTATGAGTTTTAGAATTTTATATCAATTATTTTTTGTGGGGCACGCTATACAAGTGAGATCTCCTGGAAAGGCCAAAAATCAGCAAGTTGTGGGGAAGTTACCATAAATTCCACTTGGCACATCCAATTTTGATCAGACCTGTGGCATTGTAGAGAAGAAATATCAGAGAACTACATAAATTAAATTTTCATACCTAGAAGGGATGAAACTTGGGAGATACAACATAAGAAATATTGTCTAGCAGAACCACCTCAAAATCAAGGTTCAAAAGTGATACTTGGCCAACATGCCACCCAAAAAGGGAACTTCTACACGAAATAAGCCTCCAGACAATCCTACTTGGCCTCTTGATGAAGGTGAAGAAATGCATAGGGACATAAATGATTTACAAAATAATATAGTAACAAAAGATGAACTACAAGAGATGGAAGCTAAGTTGGAGGCAAAGATGGATGGTTTAAAAGAGGAGATCATGGAAGTATTGAAAAATTTCATTACAGAGAAGACACCTGAAAGTGAAAATGCATCCCATGAAATTCATGATGAGGACACAAGGAAGGTGAATCAAGAATGGAGAAACTCCAACTCTGGGTTGAAGACCAACTACGTTCGTAAGATCAATATGAGGAAGTTTGATGACAAGGACCCAATCACTTGGATACTTCAGATGGAGAAATTCTTTGATCTACATAATGTGCCACATGCACAAAAGGTATGAATTGCTTCTTTATATTTAGAACCCAATCAATTTGTATGGTATTGATGGCTTTTTTCTCACAAATCACTCGACACTTGGACAATTTTCACGGAAGAAATGATAGCACACTATGAGGATACAAGGAGCAATACCTTCTTTAGCCAATTGATAAATCTCAAGCAAAAGGGTTCAGTTACCGAGCACATTGAGAACTTCCAAAGAGTGAATATAAAGGTAACAGATATTCCAGATGAGCACTTGATTGATGTATTCATAGGAACTTTAATGGA